>WJSG01010529.1:0-18587 GCA_016618145.1 Sanghuangporus lonicericola | reverse complement strand
AGTATCCCTTCTTCACATCAATACATGATCTCGTGGCTAACGGCTGCAACCGCACGTATCTTGATCAGCAGAACATCACAGTGAGTCACGACGCTTCCAGCTTCTGGGTGAGGGATCACAACTCTGTCGTTGATGATAGAACGCGTATGTCTCTGGCATGCAAGAAGAGTACGTCGTACTATGCCCTTCAAATCCGCTTCTCGTCCATCGACTGACGTCGCGATACCTGCAGCCTGGGACTGTGAGCATCATCGCCGCCTCCTCGCCCTCTCNGACTGTGAGCATCATCGCCGCCTCCTCGCCCTCTCAGACTCATCGCACTACACAGGCACGGCAACCAACTCAACTACATCACGACCGCTTGGACGTGCGGCTATGTCATCGGTCAGATTCCTTCCAAGTGAGCAGCGGCTTCGGGAGTTGAGGTCCGTTCTGACGGCGTCCTCGCAGCATGCTGATCACGAGGATACGCCCCTCCATCTGGGTAAGTACTATAGACAAGCATCGTTCTTCGCGAGTGCTGACCAATCTCGATGTCCGCAAGATTCCGGCTATGGAGGTCATCTGGAGTGTCCTCACCATGGTGCTTGCTAGTGCGAAGAACTTCGAGACTCTCTTAGCGGTCAGATTCCTAGTTGGTACGTAATCATTGGCTCCCGAGAGGATATTTGTTCGATTGAGGCTCCTTGGTCGCAGGTCTTGCGGAATCGACATTCTACCCAGCCATTCAGTATGTTATCGGCAGCTGGTATAAGGGCGAAGAGTTGGGGAAACGTGCCTGCATCTTCCACGTACGTCTCGAGCGCTGTCTCCATACCGGGGAAGCGTACTGAACATAGCTGGTCAGACTGCAAGCGCTCTAGGTCCTATGTTCAGTGGGTTTCTGCAGACGGTGCGGCGCCTTCTGTGGCTCCTTCTCGTCGCTGAGTGACGACGTTCACAGGGTGCATACAATGGGCTGAATGGCGTATACGGGTTGGCCGGATGGAAGTGTAAGCCATCATAACGAACACCATGCTCTGGTACTGATCACTGCGTCTGTCAGGGCTTTTCATTATCGACGGTATCATCACGGTCCCAATAGCACTTCTCGGCTTCTTGATCATGCCCGGTACGCAAACGCGGCTGGTCGAGTGAATAACCCGCTGACGTCAATTCAGACCTTCCGACGAACACTCGTCCATCAATATTCTACACTCAGGCGCAGATCGACATTGGCAAGCGTAGGATGGAGGCGATAGGGAGGAAACCCCCTGCAGCCTTTACTCGCAAGAAGGTATGCTACGCGATCGTTGACCATGCGCGCGTACTGACATCGCATGTGAAGATCCTCGGTTTCTTCACTACCTGGCACATCTATACGCTAGTACCACGTGAGTCACTATCTGTCAATAATTCCCCTGCATGCTGAATCGACATCCAAATCACCAGTCTACATTCTGGTGCGGAACACTGCCCTACCAAAATTGACTATACCCTCACCCCTCTTGCAGTTTAACAACGGCGGCGGACCCGCTAACTCCATGATCTTCTGGTGAGCGTGCAATCATTGGTTGGAGTGCGGCGCCAGCTCATGCCTGCTATAGGCTCAAGAGCTTCAATACCCCCGGCCACCAAGTCTTCACCATCGGTCAAATCAACACATACCCGCTTGGTATTCAAGCGGTCCAAGTCGTGACCAGTACGCCGCGTACTTACTTAGCTTGACGACTCCTGTCTGACCCCTCCAGCGCTGTGTTATGCTTGGTGGTCGGACATTGTGAGGGCTCGTTGGCCACCTATGCTCTTCGCTGGTGTGAGTGGCCGCTCGGTCCGCGGAGTCTCGTTGACTGAGCAAGCTGCATTGGAAGACGTGGAGCATGATCACTTGCATCGTCCTCGCTGCGACACCGCTGTACGAACATATCACCAGGTACGTCGACTCGCCCTGTGGATTCTCGGCTGTCCGTGGTGATCTCATTGTGTTCAACTCCTAGACGATGGGTCTTCTATTATTTCGTACGTTGTTCCTCCCGTACCGCTTGACTTCAAGTTGCTGACGTGTTGTAGACTGGCGTGCAAGGTGGCCTCTCGGGTCTCATCCTCGCTTGGGCGAACGAGCTGAACAGCCATGACAACGAGAGTACGTTTCCCTATTCTCGTTACGTCTTCGGCGTACCGGAAGTCAACCTTATACCTATACCTTTGTGAAGAACGCTCGTTCGTAGTGGCAAACTGCAATATGTGGGCGTATGTGATGCAGGCGTGGCTCCCTATGTAAGTGCTCTCAGCTGTGGTTCGTATCTCGCTCTCCCATCTGACCCCACACCCAGCGTCATCTTCCCCCAAGTGGAACAGCCACGGTACGTCTGCGCACCGTACTGGGCAGTATCAGCCGCTCATTGAATTGGTCGTTTGCAGCGTGTTCAAGGGAAACGTCGCGACCGCATGCATCAACTTCGCCATGAGTACGCTACACGCCTCTTCCCCTTCTCCTCTCCCTTATCGGACTCATCGGTCTTGCCAGTGTCATTCGCCATGCTCACTCTGTACCTGTCTCGTCGTGACCAACGCCGCGCAGCCAAGACAAGGGTGAGCACTGTGTCGAGCGAAGCCTCAGAGGACATCGCTTTGGAGGATGAGAGCGACCCGGACATCAAGAAGAGCAAGGCCGTACAAATAACGGAGGTCGTCGACGTCCCTGTTTTGGCGTCGGAGTACCGTTGTGCGACTACGATGATTTGACGAAGGGAATTCGGCGATACCTATCGCTGCATGATGAACCCACCGTAGCCCTGTATTGTATTTGCCTGCGCTTCCTCCGTAGCGAATCGGAAATGCAACTCGGTGAGATCGAGTTGGGGCAGACCGTCAGAGCCAGAGCCAGAGTTGGGATACAGCAGTAAGTGGCTCGCATGTTACTTACCTACACCAACATGACGTTACTTGACTTGTCCTATCCAACCCCATTCAACTTCTACACCCTGACACCGACGTTCGGCTCCTTCATAGAGCATTCGGCAGCGGATGAATAATCGAGCTCAGGGTGAAGTACGAAGTACAGGTGTAAGTACAAGGCTATCGGCCGTAACTCATACACTCTTGTGCATGATCGGCGAACGACCAACTACTTACGGCCTGCGCTTCAGGATGACTAGCTTCTCGCTCCTCATCATTCCGAGGACGTGCGTCATTTCCTTCAAACCTTCAAACAAGCCTTCCTGAAATGCGCTCGTCACATCGCGATTGAGCCTCCACCCGTCAAAGCCATCGACGATGGCCACGGGCGCCCACGCGCTGGTCGCAGACGGTGGTATAGACGCTGTCTCGGCGATCAAATGCGTGATCTCTCGGGTCCGAGTCAGGTCGTCGAAGGATAGGTTCTCCGTCTTGTCGTAGACCCAGTTCACGGGATGCGTGCCGTTGAGAACTGGGTGGAAAGGAGGCGCATGGCTGTGGAGGAACAGCGACGCGCCCGTTTGAGCGGCCAAGTTGGATATGTGGACGTACACTGCCAGTAGAGATCGGTTAATCCGTCTGGCTGCCGATTGAACGATGACCATACCGTTCTCCTCCGATTCAAAGAGGTGATTGAACGCGTACAATGCGGTGCCGCCAGGATAGTTCGCGAAGGACGACCTCGCGAGGAGGAATGTCGCGACACAATTGCCTGCGAGCATGACCGCAACTACAAGGAAAGACAGTCTTCCGAGTAGACTGCCCTTCCTCCGACTCGTTCTGTGTGCCGAACGTGAGCGAGGAGAACATGGGCGAGGCTGGTATCGCTTACAACCACACAGCGCCGCGCGCAGCGGCAATGTTGAATGCTGGAACGACGTAAATGACGAAACGCCACTCTTTGTGAGCAAGCCCGCTGATGAGACCCACGAACGCGAGGTACGGCAATAGAAGGGAGCGAATCCTGGAGTCCAATAGGCAGCCGAGAGCCGAAAGTGGCAGAGATGACAGCAGTAGCTTCGGAAGGAAGGAGGTGAAGTATGCATGGGGCGGCGATGTCTGTCGAGTGTTACACAGTGAGTGTAGGACTTGCGGAGATGTTACGACGCACGTACACCCCACTCAGCGCTCTTTCCCTGGAAGACGTTGAAGTAGATACCGTACAGCTCGGGCCACAGGGGCCACTGCTGCCAGAAGTATGAGTCCACCAGCACGGTCAAAGCTAAAACTGCGTCAGAGGCGGGTTCTAGGCATCGGAATGAATAGAGACCGACCTGCAGATAGTGTGCCGGATACCAGTCCGACTTTGATGATGTTATATAAGGTGGTATACCGCAGAACTGCTTGCGCTACAAGAGGTCCAAGGAGGAGGAGCAACTCAGAGCGGAAGACGACAGCGGCAAACGTCAGCAACGATATTGCCCAGTGTACGCTGGACTTGGACGGGCGAGTTGAGTTTGGTGCGCGATCAATGAGGAGGTAGAGCGCGGTGTTCGCTGCGAACGAAAGGGGGCTTGAGACATGACCTGCATAATCCTGGTATGGTGCACATACCCGGTAGGAGAGCATACATGTTTGGAAGTGTCCTTCCCATCCAGAACAACAAGTGGAATTGCGTACATGTGAGGAGGACGAACATCACTGCTGTCGGCCTTCCAAACCGCCTCGAGACAGCGCGGCGGAGTAGACAGAGTCCTACGGCATTCGCACTAGCAAGCACCATACGCGCTACAAGGAGTCCACTGAGCATGCATGGGGACGGAAAATGCGGGCTGGGGGACAGAGACTGAATGGGAACTCACCGATGACCTGCAAGTCGAACTTGTCCGAGAATATACCAAACCACGATCCCATCTGTACGCATAGTTGCGTCGCCCATGCCAGAGCAACGCTCCCAACAAAAGTCCTAGGAACGGCCCCGGGGAAGGTGAAGTGGTCATACTACTCCAGCAATGCGGGACGGAGCGAACCCAGCGGCGGACGGCCAGGGATCAGGCGGAGCTCTTGGATGCACAGGGATCGCTGAGCGCACTTTGTGAAGGTCCTCGCGGCCAACGCCATACATGAGCACATCGTGTGTTGCGTGTAAGTTGAAGCTTTCTTCGACCTTGGTGTATGGCGCGAGCGAGACATAGCTCAAGCCGGCCAAGAGCAAGATGAGGTCCAGTGCCGCGCTCATGATGCAGAGTACCTTAGATTGTGAAGCAAGATGGTCAACAATGCATCGAAGTGGATGCACAAAGCAAGAGGAGGTAGAAGTAGGTGTGGTCGCAGCGGCGGTAAGCAAGTTGCAATAAGCACCCACTTACTACTGTATCCTACGTAAGTAAGTAAAGTGATAGGCTAGTAACTAAATGATACAATAAGTAACCTCTTATCGGTGTTTACACAAGTAAGCTCAAGGTAGTCAGTGCAACTGCGCGGCGCTGCCACAATCCTTGCGCGAAACCCTCATCTTCCCCGTCGCTCACGATGGGCATTCTACTCTCTTTTCCCCTCGCTGGTGTCTTCGGGACGGTTGCTTCATCATGCCTTGCAGGACTGGCGTTCTGCTTCACGTCGACAGCAGGTACGTCGCGAACGCTACGCAGCCGCTGGAGTCGAAGCTCACCCATCCGTACGCAGCGTCGATGTTCTGCAAGTCATGCAACTGCAACTCCTCTATAGCTACCAGAGTCGGCTTTGCTGTAAGTGCTTATTGACACGGGCTGAGGCGGGAGATTGACGGTTCACGCAGATGATCTTCTGTCTCAATTCCATGCTCGCATGGCTCATGAAGTCACCTGTCATCATAGAGCAGATCGAGAAGCTGAGCGGTGGATATTTGAAGATGGACTGCGAGGGGGACAAGTGCTATGGAGTTCTTGCCGTGAGTCTACATATCCTTTGCTCAGTTCTAGGCTGTGACCTCGCCACCAGGTCCACCGAATCTGCTTCGCTCTCTCCTTGTTCCACCTCCTCGTCGGCGCATCCCTCATCGGCGTGCAAGACACGAAGGACAAGCGTGCCGCCATCCAGAACGGCTGGTGGGGCCCCAAGGTCCTCCTGTGGCTCGTCCTCATCGCCGTCTCTTTCTTCATCCCGAACGGCTTCTTCATGTTCTGGGGCAACTACGTCTCCATGATCGGCGCGTCGATATTCATCCTGCTCGGGCTGGTCCTCCTCGTCGACTTCGCGCACACATGGTCCGAGACCTGCCTCGAGAACTGGGAGAACTCCAACTCGAACCTCTGGCAGTGGATCCTCATCGGCTCCACCGGGGGCATGTACGTCGCGACCATCGCGCTCACCGCGGTCCTGTACGCCTTCTTCGCAGGGGACGGCTGCACGCTCAACCGCTTCTTCATCTCGTTCAACCTTGCCCTATGTGTCCTCATCACCATCATGTGCGTCCACCCGACCGTCCAGGAGTACAACCCGCGCTCCGGCCTGGCGCAGTCGAGCATGGTCGCGGTGTACTGCACGTATCTCATCATGTCCGCCGTCGGCAACCACGACCACAACGCGTGCAACCCTCTGCGCCGTGGATCCGGCACGCAGTACACGACGTTGTTCCTCGGCGCTGTGTTCACGTTCCTGGCTATCGCGTACTCCACGAGCAGGGCTGCCACGCAGAGCCGAGCGTTGGTTGGGAAGGACAGGAAGGGTACCATCCAGCTTTCTGAAGATCACCACGCGGAACTCGGCGTAGTCAACACGCAACCTGGCAGGACAGAATCGCCGCGGTATCAGGCGCTCCTTGCTGCGGTTGAGGCTGGGTTCGTCATGTGTCTCATCTTCCACCGACATCTCGTTGACATCACATTCGTGCAGCGCGATTCCTGCCTCTGCGCTTGACGAGGAGTTCCAAGATGAGGACGAGGACGAGGTCACCGGGGAGGCCAGAGACGACGAGCGTTCCGGTACCCGCTACAACGTACGTATCTTCGCATTGAGTTATCGGCAGTATGTGTGCTAACACAACGCTGCGCAGTATACATGGTTCCATGTCATCTTCGCGATTGGCGCGATGTACGTTGCGATGCTCCTGACCGACTGGTATGCACCATGGCTTTCAATATACTCCCTTTCTTGCTCACTAGGTGCTACAGGAATGTGGTCAAGCCAGACTCGAACCCGAACCACGAACAGGATGTCTACATCGGTCGCTCGGAAGTGGCGATGTGGATGCGCGTGGTGTCAAGTTGGATCTGCATGCTTCTGTACATCTGGAGCTTGCTCGCACCTGTTCTCATGCCCGACAGGTATGCTCTGGCTCCTTCCTGCATGATGCGCTCTGAAGCTGACATCCCTTCGAGGTTTGGCGATTATTGAGTTCACTATCCACGGACGGATTATATATGACATACTAGTATTGTACGATTATCATTGTATTCAGCAGGATCTCCCGGACGTTTCAAATGCGAGAGGAGCGCAGTATGCTGGGTCAGTGACCTTACTGATCAAGGACGCGTACAAGGAGAGCATGGCTACTGGCTGTGCCGCTCATGCGCTTACCAGCAGCCCGTTTCTGATCTTGAATTGCGCCCAGGTCTTCGAACACTATGCCATATGGGGTCAGCCACATCTGTCTCGCCGAAGCCAAGAGGTTGACCCCACCGTCAGCCTGGATCGGAACACCTCAGCGGTATGCATCGTCGAGTCCGCTTCGTCTCCCCGCTCATCACGCGACCGCCGTGTCAACCACAGTGTTGCGTCCGTCATGAACGTGAAGGATGGTCCCAGGCCGGGTTTTCGGCCGGTCTCGAACACCGCTTCCGTGTTGATAGCGTTAGGATTCCGCGGTCCGACCCTCGTCGATGTGTTGATCACCTGCAAGAACAGAATCAGAGTGCAGTCGTGGTTGTGCCGTGGTGCAAGTCAGAGCTTACGAGGATAGTCAGCGAAAATGAGTCTGCGAAGGCCCGCAGTTGGCGCATGAAGGTCGTCATGATCGCATGACCTGCTCAAGCGAGAAGGATAAATTCTCGGAAGTAACAGTGAACATGACAGGGGAGACTCGCCTTGGGACGACGTCGCGCTGAGCGTCGGTCCCAGCAGCGACGTGATGTTGTCTATGACTATGCACCGCGTGACGGGCGACGCTTGTGAGCTGTCGTACAATTCCTCCGTAACGTTCGCCGCCGAGAGGGCCTGTCGGACAGCCTCGAGCACCTCGTGCGCCGCTTCGATGTCGAACGCTAGCGACACCTGCAGCCGTTCGAGGGCGGTGGCGGAGGACTACGCAGGCAGTTTCAGTGGTCTACAACAGATCTGTATGAGAGCAAAGGAGGTAGTTACAGGTCCTTCGAGCTGCTCCAGGAGCAAGGCGACGCGCTCGGGAGAGAATTCGCCGCCTGAGTCTATCCAGAGGACGCTGGTATTCGGGGTTCTGGCGAGATGGCGGAGTGCCACCTGCAGCGCAAGTGCCTGCAGCATCGCCGTCAGTCTTATGCATACAGAAGTCGCCCGGAGACATACCGTCTTCCCGGAGCCTGAATCTCCTGAGAGCTCGATCACTCGGGGAGGATTGAAGCCGCCTAGGAGCGCGTCCACCTCGGGGACGCCCAGAAGCATATCGTCCGTATAGATGTCTTCTTGCCGCTTCATCTCTTGCTCGAGGAGCTTGTCTCCATAGATGGACGGGGCGGCGGCAAGCTCCGCAACCTGGGCGAGGACATCACGGAACTGCCGCAGGGTTACACCATGTCCTGTTGGGAGCTTGGCGAATATGGTCAGAGGATCGTGGGCCAGCAGGAGATCCGTGTCGGTTTTGATATCGATCTGCCGAAGAGCTTCTGCGAGCTCGGACCCGAGTGGCGGGACAAGTTGTTGGATGCGCATGCTGTGAGACCGTAATTTGAACTTGAAGGGATCGTGGTCATGGTGGTCGGGGACAAAGTCGATACAGACTTCCATTCGCGGCCCGGCGCCCGCGCTACCCGTAGCAAGAGAAGGTGATAATACGGTCAATACAGTAGCAGTGTAACAAAAAAAACTCTAGGACGTCCAGCGCACGAAACGAACGGGGCAAAAGTATCGATGACTACCATAATCACGGGGTAGTAGTAGTAGGACGCTCAACGGGGTGGAATGTCTCATCGACTCGTGCTTCCCCCGGCGTCGCATCTGCCCTTGTACCTCCATGCGTCCGACGAGCCTGAGAACGTATCGCAGTTACTCAATAACTCATGGTCATTTGCGAGTATAACATACCTGTGGGCTGAGGAGCATCGTCACTTCCAGAAGCTGCCATTTGCGCCTTGTACAGCCCATCGCTTGGGGAGCGGTTATCCTCGCTGGAGACAGCAATATGGGTGCGAAGACCTACCTGTACACCACTCGCTCGCCGCTCCTATACTGCGTAGTGAGGGTGATATGAGGCAAAGGGTCTACTGCGGAGGAGCAAGCTTACGTTGGTATCTGCATCCCATGGCTTCACGCATTTACACTTCACTGCGGCGATATCCGTGGATGCGGGGGAATATGCGGCAGGAGATGATGCGTGGGTGGTCCCGGTAGCGGTCGCGGTAGGGCTCGGTATGGTGGCGATCGAGACGGTCGCACTTGGGGTACTTGAGTCGTCGTCACCATTCAGTATGTGCGTTTGCTCGCTTCTATGGGAGGTGATCGTCGCTGGATCGGTCGTCTCCTGTGCCCACGAGGATGAATTGGAGGGGTCCGCTGAGGAAGTACGGTGTGGCCGTCCGCCAGCTTGTGTGGTCGCCGCTGAAGTGGATTCCTGCTGAGACAATGAAGACGATGAGGCGGGGAGATCCGTGCTACATCTGGATGGTGTGTCGCAGTCGCTATGTGTAGTGAGGAATGTCTTGATATAGTTGTCGATACTACCATCTAATGAACGTGCATAAGCCCATCCTGTACGAATGTTGGACTCTGGCTGCGTACCTCTTTGAGCGTATGTCAAACCGGCATCCCAAAACATGACGCCACCGAACGTGTCTGGGTATTTGTTGCGGGTTTCGTTCACGAATCTCCGAAGAACGTTTGGTTCGACGTAACCAGTATCAGTGGAGGTACGGTCGGCCATTGCACCGATATAGATCTTTGTGTCCTTCTTGGCGGCGTTAGTCTCCATCCAACTTTTCCTGGGGTAGTAAAGTTAGTTTCATTGGTCAGGCGGAGTCCATTCTCGTACCAAGAACCGAAATTGAGCTTGTCATGTTTGGGATCCAGTTGACAGGGTTCGTTGTTATCTGTAGTAGTGCCTTAGTGGAAGTCGCTACTGTTTGGTTCTGTCCCTTCAAAACTGACAGAATTGCACGTAGATAGCATCGAATGGCACCTGCCGCAACGCCCTGCATCCATATAAGCGGCGAAGGTGTATATCCGGCTTTCTTCACTCACTCCTCAAGGTACTCGTCGGGAGGTCCGTAGCATTGCGGCGCACCGGTGACATAGTACTTGTGGTCATCATTCTTGCTCAGAATAGTCTGTACCATGTCGACGTAGTACTTGGTGTTGCCTTTCTCAATGTCGAGGTCAATCCTAGAATTCGGGAAGTATCAGTGTACGACAGCGGTCAAGTGTCCTCGCGGGCAGCAACGTACCCGTCAAGCACAACGGACCCGAAAGGACGCTCATGGGCGTCCCCGCCAAGGAACGTGTTATATATCTTTTCTCCGAAATCCTTCGCTTGCTCTGCGGAGGAAAATGCTATTTTGCCATCAGCGCCGCCAATGGATATTGTCAACATCTTGCCCTGCTTCTGGCAGGTCTTCGCGTCATGCTCGCACCCCTGCGTGCTACAGGACTAAGGAAACATACACTTAGTATAGAGCAACATCATGAGTGAGATCTGCAGCAAGCACTAACGTCATGGCTGAAACTACCATCCACTTGGTCAACAAACGTGATGGGGATCGTGTCGGCGTTCGTCGTGAGCTGCGACGATTTTCAACGTTGGTAATCAGCTGGGACGAATGCGAAGGGCGTACGCAGTGCTCCTCAAGCGTGGGACCATTCTTGCCACTCGATCCCCAGTAGCTGGTCACGGCAGCGCATAGGTGAGATTGCACTCCAGTGGACGCCACATCCACTCACACGACAACCTGCGGAGGGCGTCATCAGTGGTTGCGAGTACTAGAAGTTGTCGAAGTGCTCACGTTATCCGACCGTGCCATATCAAACGCAGTTTGGGCGAGCGTAGCAAGAGAAAGGGCGCATGTCGCCACTACGAGTCGGTTGGCATGGACCATTGCGCGAGCGGGGAAGGAAAGTCAAGTACCGTTGTCCACCGTAAGATGACTGCTCTTATGCTCTGCTGTAGAATGTAGCTCGAGCTGCTCGTCAGTCATACAGTACAGGGCCTACATTTCGTTAACACCATGGACATCAGCGCATCGATCTTGACCGTACGCTAGGATGGCAGACCTGCATTCCACATCGTCGAGTGCGCGCCGGCAGTGGGCGATACTTATTGATCCAGGTTCTGCGCTCGATGCGCTCGAGAATGTCTGCGACCTGGGATCAATGTCGAGATGCTTAGAAAACGATGTTGCTGGTATGTCCTCACCTGAATAGCGTGGCAGAGACTGAGACTCAGTGCTGGTCCGACCAGTGCCGCTTACTTACTAGCGCGCTCCGACTCCAGGACGAGGTACGCAAGAGGTACGTACCAACCTCCACTTACCACATCCTTCACGTCTTCGAGGTCACTAGCAATCTCTGAGGTTACTTACGGACGTACGAACTTGTATCCTAGGATCATCGAAGGAAGTAGGAGGCAGGCTTGTCCCTGCTTGTCCAGTGCCAAATCTCTGAGTGAGATGAAACGCTACACTTAGGTAAACCGGCATCTGCCGGGAGCCTCACACTTCGTCACGAACTAGTCACCGAACATCGATCTCTGTGGTTATCCTCTGTTGAACAACAATATTAGCCCAATCATTGCGCCAAGTTTGCACTCCGGCACCTATACAGCCCCCAGAACGAGCGATGGAGTTCTTCTCCGGAGCGTGCGATTGATACCATGATCCCCCCCCCACAAGACGATGTCACGACGGCAAGTTATCCAACTGAACGAGCGGCGACCGCCGTCTTTCTTTGCGATCATTGTGCGGTATACTTAGTGCATTCAGGCATGCAATATGCAATGGACACCGAAGTCCTGAGCCCTTCGTGTACGAGCCGCAGGCGTGGCGTTATCATCCCCAATTCTCAAGCCTTGACGGTCTCCTGATTGCAGTGGGGCCTCCGCTTCATCAAAATGACATCGGCTCGGACCAGTTCTGAGGTGCAGAGTTCTCGTTACTGTGATAGATAAGATCGCTCAATTATCCCGTGCTCGGAATGATGTAGAGCTGGAGTTTCCATCCATTTGGCCGGTGATTTAGCTGTTTGATCCTTTCGGTGAGGCGCTACCATGAATGATGACGACTCTCAACGGTGAAACTGATTGCTTGTAAGTAATATAATGAGGTATGCAGTGAGTCAGAGAAGTTCAATTCGTGAACTGTCCCACCTGAACGCCACGGTACTCTGTGATTATGGTCACACTTCTAACTGCTGAGATGGTTTGCGGCCGGATTGTACCTTTGGTAACGTGCAAGGCCCGGGAGAAACCAGACAGAGTGACGTGTAGTCTGTGAGACCGCGCACAAGGTACCAGGCTCAAGCACTACACCTGTACAAATTCGAGCTCACCGGTGCGGGTAGCTGTGGTCTCGCTCGTGGCTAAGTCTACTATCGATGAGTATTTTTGATTTCTCTCCTTCCCTTCCGGTTCTCGTGACTGCGACTGCGCGGTCTTGACGAGCACATTGAGCAATCATATCACTGTAGGAAGCAGCGCATTCCCACTGACATGCTGAGGAGGCTTCGTATTCGGAATTGCCACCATGCTCTGCAGCTTCGTATTCGGAATGGCCGGCGCGCAGTGAGCTTCGTGCTTTCGAGGTCTGCATCTTCCCTCCGAGTCGGAAGAACTTTGCGACGGCTACCGACACGTCAAGCATGGTGACAGGACGAGGAGGAAGAAGTCGGACAACTCCACAGGTCGTGATATTGTCCAAACACTGCGAATCCATGAGCTTCAGCTTCGAAGGTGCATACTATTTCGCAATTCGGACGCCCTTCAAACTAGACACCGGCAATGATGATAAGCTTAGGCTCCGATGCGGCAATATGCACCGAAGCACCATGACGACACGGTGAGACCTTATCGCATCTATCTTCCTGGCCTATCCACGAACCCGAACGGTATTTGGCATGCTACGCAGGCATGCCGGAACTCAGAAAGTCACCACTTCCTGCGTCCCCACGGGTTGTAGGCGACCCCGCGCATGTTCCACTTCCCTTCCCGTTCTTGGCGGTCGCCATTCAGGTCGATAGCGCGGCTGTACATGACGCCCTCGTTCGGGACGCCGTCGAGGAGCGCCTCCCAGAGCGTCCAGCTCCATTTGCCCTCCTGATACGTAATCTTCGCCTCGTGCCACGTAGAGCCATCGTCAATCGACACCTCGACGCGCGCGATCTGGACGTCGCCACGCCCAATTGCGTAGCCCTTGGCGAGGATGGAAGACGGGCTGCGACGCGAGACGGACGCGACTACGGAGTTGATGGGGAGGGTGGTGAGAGAGGGGACCTTGGACCAGACGGGCGCGGCCTTCTCTTTGGTGTCAACCTAACGGCCATGATACATTAGATGAGCGCATGCGAAAGGAAGGACGAGCGCGGCCCGATGTACCTCTTCTGGGAGAACCTTGTAGTCAAGTTGTTGGTAGAAGTTGGGAGACTCGTCGGGCGATATCGAGATGGTGTCGACCCACTTGACCCAGCGGGCCCCGAGGAATCCGGGTGCGACGACTCTCAGTGGGTACCCATGGTCGGGGGAAAGTGGTTGCCCGTTCATCTATTCACCGCGTACAGCGTCAGCATACGCGACCGGAAGGGTTGCAGCGTCCAACTCACATCGTAGGCGAGCAGAACGTCCCCATGGGGGTCCATAGCATCAGCGAGCGGTACAGATCCACCATAGTCCTTGTCATCCTGGCATGGCGTTACGTGAGAAGTGAAGCAGACGTGCCAGCCATTGAGCGCAGTGGCGTCGACGCCAACAGTCTGCAGAAGGTCGCGCAAGCGGAGTCCCGCCCACCTGCAGTTCGCGACGACGCCGTCGTGCCATAGGATGCCGTGTACGGGTTTCTTCTCGTTCATCTCCTTGCGCCTGTTGCCGGCGCACTGCATGCCGGGGCCCGGGAGCATGAACACCAAGCGGGGACGCGTAAGCGATGAGACATACCTGCAGCGCGGCAACAACCTCTACGCGAGGGAAGGACTCTCGGAGTTCCTCCATGGTGAATGCCCGCGACCCCTGTGGGCCGTGCACCTCGATCGTGTACATCGAGTCGTCGAGATCGAGAACGGGTCCATGGTTCCGACAGTAGACCAAATCTTCGGGAGTGATGGGGAACTCCACAAGAGCAGCGGCGGTAGGTTCAGCGTTGAAGGGTTCGGTACCACGAATAACAAGATGGTCGGAGTGCGGCACCTCCTCGGAGTAGTCCATCTCCGTCAGAACTTGTACCATCGTGGACCTGTTGCTCTGCATGATAGGCGTGTTGCGAGAAGTTGAGACGGAGGTAGTGTTATAGGTTGCCGGAGAGAGCTTCGAGTGAGAGCGTGTACGTAGTGCATGAGTACTGGCAGGGAAGAGCCTCGAGCGCAGAGTTACATAACTGGTGGCTACGGGTGGCACCAGGTGATCCATGCGACGCCATATATTTCACAAGACTGTCGACCATGCTTACGTTCTCCCGCGACAAGTCAGGATCAAGAGTGTCGGCTTCGACGTCGGTGAGCAGGAGGGGAACGAAGTTGATCACCAAGATAGCACGATAGAGATACTTACTTGGGATCCTCGTCCCTAGATGTTCTCTTGCAACAGTACACCAAAAGAGCACAGTTTGCATGTCAAGCTGTTGGAATGAATTATGCCACACAGTGAACGTTCAGGCCCGTAGTTGCGATGAAGAGCTCGAGCAGACTAGGTAGTGAGAGTCTGAGAACTCAGTGAGCAAGCAGAGAGAATCAGATCTATAACTAATGGCGCAGCGGGGGGGGGGTCCCACGTGGCTGCCATGTGCGCTGTTGCCGCCGAGCTTGCGAGGCGCCCTGGGTGTCTGGCCGAGCCTGCGAGGCCCCCGAATCCTGAGTGTCTTACGCCGAGTTCCGCGAGGCGTCCCGCTGTCAACAGTGAGGTGTAAATTTTGGGGAAGTGAACTGCCATTTCCACGGCCGGCTTTCAAAATTTGAGGTTACTAACTTACGGGTTGTTACCGGGTTTCAGTAAATATAAGTGTTTAGACTTATGAACGGGCGACCAGTAAGTATCAGTTACGATGGTTCCCACTAAAGGGTTCTATTGTCCCATTTCACGGGCTGTTATCCAGGTAAGCAATTACTTATTGCAACGGGTTAGATCTGGCTCACGGGTTTGTTGTCCGGTCAAGCAATCAATTACTGGGACGGGTTTCATTTTGCTTATCGTTACTTACTGGGACGGGTTTGGCTTACTGGGTTATTCAAACAGCTTTACTTTTAGTTTACTGAACACCTCCGACATCGCCTCACAAACACACCCGTCAGCTTGCTTCATACAAATGTTGTCACTGAATATTTGCGAGCACAGCTGAGCCAGCGGCGAAGCTAAGTAGCGTTGAGCCGCAGGCTCATTTTCGGGGCAAAGCCACGGGTAATAAACTAGTTCATACTGCAGCGTGTGGGCATTTCATGATGGGCAGCGGCGATGGATATGCTGTCTACATGCTGTTTGACCCTTTTTCTAAGGCCTGATGGTCTAGTAGTATGATTCCTTCTTAGGGCGTTGACCTCGGTCGCGTGATTTGGAGGAGGTCCCGGGTTCAATTCCCGGTTAGGCCCTTTTTGTTGGATCTTACCTTCCGCAGACAATAATTTTATTACTATTGCTTGAATTACCACTGTCTCACTGCCGACGGCATGCGGAATCGCGTCGGCACTGGCAGCACAGAGCACTACTTACTTATAACTCTCATGGTCGCGACGAGCTTGCGTTCATCTACCTCTCCATAAGCCGCCACCACCTCAGCTGCACCCGCCGCCTGCATACCCCATTCACATCGTCTCGTATACTCTCAACATGATTGGAAGAGTCACGCACCTCCTGTTCGATGCTGCCCTGGTCAGCACGGTGTTGGCGGGCGTGAGGCGGTCGAGTGGGTTCACGTACGTACCTCTTGCATCATCATCGGATGAACCGTGCTGACTGGCATGTAGCATCGAGACGGAGAAGATAACCGATGGTACAATCCGCTCCGCTACGGAGAAGTATCTCGGATTCGGGGAGACCATCTTTGATATGATCCAAGGGACGGCAGTCAACAGTCAATACTTCAAGCGAGACTCGAGGAGATGAGTCGGTTGGGATAAAAGGACGCTGCAAGCTGGCACTGGGACTTATGTATTGGAGTATGTATTCGGATCAGATTCGCACCCACTCACTACGAGATGCTGGTCCACCAAGCCAAGCTGGATGTCGCAAGATGAACGCATACTGCATCATCCGTGTGCCCAAGGACTGACCTATGTGTAGGTTTCTCTACCGTCATCTCAGACCTTGATGCCCTCATCTCCGAGAAAGCACTTGCTGGTCTCTTCAATAATGCGGTGGTCGAGTGCGAGTCCAATACGGTTAGGTACGAGTTCAGCACCTGCCGGGTCCATCCTTGTATCGTACGCACAGCGCAAGCACCGTCGCCGTATCGAGCTACGCGCTCACCGCGTCGCCCACATCCCGCGTGTTTCGCACGTCGTCTACCTCGGGGGTCTCACCAACCTGTCGTTACCCCCCGAGGCTCGAGCGTGGTCATCGACGACGTCCTCCCGATGCCCGTGAGCAAGATCACGATCGCTTCGCATCCGGTCGCCGGGGACTTCGTGCGCGCTGGTTCGCTCAGCCAGATCGCAGCCGGGTACGCGGGCACGATCAGGGCGGTCCGGCGGAACGTGGGTGGAGACAGCGAGACGGTTGACTGGGCGGCAGTCCAGCAGAAGACGAAGGTACTGGTGGTGTATGGGGACGAGGACATCATCGTGCTATGCGCGAACATTCCTGGCTTCATGGATAAGTCGCTGGTGAAGGCCCTTGGGCTGGTCGGGCAGTGAGTTGCTTCCAGATTCATACGAAGGGGTGCTGATCATTCCGTGCAGCACGCCGACGGTGTAAGCCGCGGAGGAGACTGCGTAGGCCGCCGCAAAGTTCGACAGGTCCGAGTAGAGCTCTGCACCCCATGTCAGTCGCACGTATCTTCAATCGCACGTCGATGAAGTGCGGCTCATCATTGAGTGCGTATTCAATCATGTGAAGAACACCTCTATCCACGAGCAGGAAAGCACTACGGCTGCAACCTCAGGTCCCAGGATATCGCATCTCGAGTCAAGAGCCTTGCGTAGTACTGATGCGCCATGCAGCAGATTGGGGGGAGGCGTGCGATCCGGACACACCGCGGAAACCAGGAAGCATGTCATGATAATCTGCCAAACTGCACCGCTCGACTCATATGTGTGGGCGGTGTGCCTGACCGGCCGGGCCCGCAGCTGCCAGTATAAGGTTCGTCCATACATGCAGTGTACACTCATCGCGAGCCCCTCTCAACTCTTCATCATCGAGCAGAATGCCAGTCACCTTCGACGTCGCTCCCCAGAAACCCAGACAGTACACCCGCTATACGGATCCGCCGGACAGCAGTCAAAGCCTGCTGAAGGTGGCGTACGCACGCAGCCTCCAGCGCGGGATTCAGTACAAGCGTCGGCAGAGCTCTGTGAAGCAAAGTGATCTGGAGAGTCTCGTGCCCAAGAACAATGGCTTTGTGTATGCCGTGCTCGAAGCATATGGGGGCCACCACCACTTGCGCATCCGGTAAATCATCGTTCCTCTCCCAGTCGGAGCGCGATATCTGCCTGACCGACCGAGCTTCAAGACCTGATGACGTGTGGCTCGCGATCTTGACCCAGCTCAGCTTCTAGTGAGTCCGTTCAGTCACGATCGACTGTGGACGATGATGTGCTCACGATTGTTCGCCGCGGCGTCCTCGTACAGCGTTAACGCACATGCCGAAGAGTTACGCCAATACTTCGTCGCACACGATGGACAGAAGAGCATCAGCATCGATGACACCTTCGGCTCTGATTATGCATCCATGACTCGCCAATTCGTTCGCTTGATCCAGGAGATGGTCAGTCTACTATCACTCGAATTGCATGCCATGCTCAGTAGTATATGTTTCGCAGGTCGTGGATAGCACGTTTGTAGAGTGGATTCTGCCTGATTTCACGACCACGACAGAGCACGACCGCACTATCGGGTCGATGGCTTTGATGTCCACCTTGAAAGCGTACGTCCGACCGCAACACCCTCGTCTCCTCTTCCATTTCAGTGCTAAACAAACGTTTCTCGACTAGTTACGCCAAATATTCAGTCTTCATCACCTGCGGCATCCCCTCCGTCACGCTCGAAGGCGAGAAGTCAGACTGGGAGGATATATACCGCCGCCTGTCTCGCCTCTCCGAGCTAGGCGACGAGCCTGCAGTCTGGGCGGGCATGCTGCGGCCCATCATCCGCCGCTTCATCAGTGCGTTCGATGGCGAGCCGGACGTCGCGTTCTGGAATC
>WJSG01010506.1:0-14374 GCA_016618145.1 Sanghuangporus lonicericola | reverse complement strand
GGTCTATAGTAGGGTCATAGCAGCATAATAGTTTAATGTTGGGTTCCCCTACAACCCAGCTATTACCCGGTGCGAAATCCGGCCGTGCATGTAGTGCCAGCGTCAGGTCCTTCGGTTCCACGTGACAATTCGGCGCCGCAACCACCGTCGGCTGCGACCGCACTACTTTCGCTCCGCGACTACTCTCTACGGCTCAACCACCTCATCTATACTCCTCCGGCTGGTCCACCCTTGCTTGGTCATTACTGTCTGAGACGGCGGGTGGCGGGCTCCTCGTTCCTGCGCTCGCACAAGTGGTTTCTGGCCAGTGGAGCAGTAGTGGAGCAGGCGTTTCGATTCGACTCATCTCAATATATATGTCACCCATGAGGGGTACGTACCGTCTTTGAGAGTCTAATTGTGCTGTCAATATGCTGAACTGATTGATGTTAAGTATTGAAAACAATGCGCGGTTACCGCAAGAACGTTCGGAAAGCGTATATGGAGATGTCCTCCATCCCGTTCCCCGAGGTCGACAAGGAGCACGTAGCCGGCAAACCGAGTAACTCCCAACATGATTCCACAATTTCCGGCAAGCATGACAAACCGGGGAGTTACTCGGAGGAGGTTTTGATTGCTGTCCCTGACCTCGAATCCCTCCCCGAGATCCCCGACGAGGACGAAGAGGTCCGTTCCATTCCCATGTCTCCCTCAAAACTCGCAGTACACGCACACAACGCACTCGTCTTCAAATCGCACCACTCGAATCAAGAGCATAGCAGGACTCCAGCCTCTCTCCCCCCTACCCCAACGAACCTGAAGGATATCAGCATATCGGCTCGGAAGCGTAGCAGGGAACCCGGGTTCAAGCTGTCCTCCTTGGCTCTGCTTCGAATCCCGCGCACAATTTATGAACACGCTGCGCTCAGTGTCGCCCCCCTGGAAGGGGCCTACGAACGTCCCATGCCCCTCCCCCAGGGAAAGTACGCTGTCCCGCGTCTTCCAAAGACGATGAGGTCCGGGGAAGAGAATCAGCAGTGCGTACTAGGGTGTACCCTTGTTTCCAGCAATGCGGAAGGACGTTGACTCGTGATGACAGATATATTGGTGAATTTGGTGACGTCCACCAACCACCATCAGGTGCGAAGCCCCGCAAGACGCGAGCGGTGTCTCGTCACTTTGGATCAGACATGAACGCCTTCCTCAACTCCTCCTGAGCATAAGAGTCCGGGAGATGCGATTTAATGACGGCACGTCGGGGTATACAGTGGTGGTTAGGACGCTCGCAGGAGGGTATTAGGTCTTCTGGCTTGAAGTTGTCGTTGAAAATCTGAGATCCAGGTAAGTCGTCTCGTGCTCAGTGTCTCAAGGTGTATGAGCTGTCAGTATGTATTCTGTACCGCCAACGGGATCGCGTGTTTCGTGCCGCCATATTGTCACAATGCCCTGCGTGGGCGACAGCATTGTTGACACCGTATAGAGCGAGTAATTCACTTGATATATGAACTCGAATTGAATCATAATATCGTATTACGCAGATCCCAGCTTCAAGTAACATACGAGCACACCCTCGGTAATTGTCCCGGAGTTGCCGTGGGCGCTGGTATATATCTCAACGCGCTTCATCGCTTACGGGGTGGCCTCACTTCACCTCCGACCACCATACTGTCCGCTCCGCAAGGCAGCCGCTGCTCCCCTGTTATCATCGTTGCCAACGGGCCTCAGACGTCGGACCCAATGCCTGCTGATCGCCGAAAATACATTCCATCTCCTCTATCCCAGTCCATTGTGGGACGTAGATACCGGCGAACAGCATTCGGCCAGCTTGAGGACGGTACGTCTACTTCAATGCTCGGTTCCATACTTTCTCCGTGCTCACATGGGGCGGGGGACCAAGATGGTCGCGACACGGGCCTAAAGCCTAGTCCTTTCCTAACGAACATGTTCTCTGACTCAGGAACGTGGTGCAATTCCGTGTACAAACCCGCCGGGGACGGGAAACCACTCCCCAATGACGCTCAACCATGTCCTTTGACCGGCAGGAACTGGCTCCGTGAGTGCCTAGTTTAACAGAGGGTCCGCGCTCGCAGCTCTGACGAGGTATCATTAAGAGCCTCACCATCTACCTTCCATCGAACCAATAGCCCGGAGACGGCGAGAAGTCGATATCGAGCTCTACGGACACTCTACGGGTGAGCCTGCGAAGCTTGATAACCACCAACCTTTAGATCCTGACCGCTAAGTTACTTATGGTGGCAGCATACGTGCCTTGTGGCATCAAAGAATGTCCGTACTGTTCCGAAACCGTCACAGAGCCAGACACCGAACCTCCTGTAGAGGACTTCGTGTTCGATGTCCGCGCATTCCCGGACTACACACCCGGTCGTGTTGCCGACATGCCCAAGTCCTTTCGCCCCGTGCCGGACATCAATGCCAAAGGAGCGAGCTCCCGCCGCATCAATTTCTCGCCCTACTTGTGCAAGGACTACACCACTGCCTTGAACACCCGCCCGAAGAAGGAAAATGTCTCCCCGCATCCATACGACCAGCTCGTGCGCCGGAGAAAGAGATATTGGAGACGGTGAGTCTGCTCGTATTCTAACCCTTTATTGCTCTCATGCTGAGATGGTCGTACAGTACAAGCCCTCGTACAGAGGAGGCAGCTCTTGTCGTCGACCCGGACATGATGCAAGTATCTGAGCCGACTATTTCTGCCTACGAGGATATCCAGCGAGGCTGCGACGTACCCTCGCCCGCCTTTAAGACACGTGAACCGGAGGACGATGATCTCTGAGACTGAAGAGGGATACACGACCCGGCTCCTTGTCTTCCGTACAATCTGTTCTATTTCCACACCACGTAGAGTAATTATCATCATCGTCAACCTACAAATGCTCGAGTTTCGTAGTGCAGCTGTTTCTCACACACTCAAGCTCGGACTATCACCATGTATCACTGATAGTGATGCGCTCAGGGCATTGAATACAACTAAATACGACAAATAGACGAGAGACATACGACCGAGCACAAGTACAAGTCCTTTTCCTTGGCAGAGAGAATCCCCTATCCCGCATCCTGACAAACCAAATGACGATCTCCCCTACTCCGACTTGAAACGAGGGCAACCTGAGTCAACGACGGTTGAAGTCTTACTTCCGGTACCGCTTGGGCTTAAGCTTGTACCGCCTTGCCGGACGAACCAGCCTCGGACGGGCCGACAGAGGTACTTCCTTCCCGCTCGGGGTCCCCTTGCACGACACCGGCCTGGGGTTGTCGCAGTCGTACCTGCGGACCGGCACCGGCTTCCCCATCCTCATGTCCCTCCCGCGGACATACTCCGCCAACTGCAGAAGAAGCACGATCTTGAACTCGTGCACACCCCCGGGCCAGCGGTATCTAGAGATGTTCCGCAGCCGACTGCTCCACGCAAAGGCCCGCCGCTTGAGCAGCTGAGGGCGCAGCGCGGGTGCGACCCGGAGGTCGCGCGGGATCTTCTTGACCCGATCTCTGACTGGCGGGCGGGGTGTCTCAGACTGGTAACCCCGCGAGCTTGGCATTGGACGAGGATGGAGAGGGGGGAGATCGACGGGGCGGACAGGAATCGGCGCAGCGGGGGTGGTGGTCTCGCGAAGAGGGGAGGGACCCGGCCTCCTCCAGGTGCGCACACTCGGAATGCGCGGACGGTCGTCCGGTGCCCCCTTCTCAAGTCGAAGTTGGGGCGAAGTTTCGTCGAGGGCGACGATCGGGGAGGGCGGCATTGCCTTGACGGGCTCCGGCTTCGCTGGCTCGTTCGGAGGAGAAGTGCACTTTGCCAGAGAGGGCCCGCCGGCGGGATTAGCCCCGAGTGGCGATGATGAAGCGTCGATGACAGAAGGAGACGAGCACTCCTCGGCGTCGGTCATGGTCACATCCAGGTCGAGGTTGAGGACCGCGTCGTGAGTGTCCCGGCCCTCCGCAGAGGTCTCGCACGAGACGGGCTCGACTGGAAGCTTTGTCTCGCTCGTCGAGACACCGCTACTATGCTCCCTCGCGGCACGGAACAAGTCGGTTGTTACGACAGCGCCTCTTCTCACTTCCGCTGTACAACGAGGAGATACGGTGAGGTCCCGAGCGTGCAGAGAGCATCAGAAAGGACTCACGAATAATTCTCTCGTATTCCTCGGACAACTCGGCGATGGTGCTCCCGCTATTGATCCTGCGTGGAGGGTTGCCCCGGGAAATCAGGTACATAGCTGGAATCGCACTGCACATCAGCGGCCGACGTCCTCGCGCATGGGATAAATCACGTACGACGCGGCGGCTTGTAATTGAACGCCTTGTGGAGCTTTTCGAGAGCTTCTGCCTCTGGCCCCACTAGTCGGACTGTCGGCGCATAGCGCTCTTCTGGGTCTTCGTAGTCACGGGTAACTGGGATACGAGCGCGTTAGACTTTTCAATGGGCCAGATGAAGCACGGGCAGACTTACCATAGACGGATGGAAGACGTGAAATGCATGAACGTTTCACTTCTGGAGCGGCGTCCCCGGCGTCTTCGGCAGCGCGCTTTGTGCCGCGAGACGGGCTGGATACGAATCTCAGCATTGTCGGACGCAACAAATAGTAGGAAGAGCAAAGCGAGCTTACGTTGGAGGCTCCTGAGTCCCTTGCGTCGTAGACGGTGCCTGCGCGGGCATTGTTTGGGGTGTAAACGGTTGGATCGAGGAGTGGTTTGGGGACTTGGAGGTGGTTTCGGTGCAGGCGGGAAGCTAGGACCGAGCGATGGTCTTCCCTGAGATACCGGTGGACGAAGAGCTGGTCGCCGGCGTTGAGAGAGGGATATGGAGAGGTGGTTGCAGCTGTCTAGTGGCGGTTGAGGAATGGGAGACAAAGCAGGGAGAGGCACCTTGATATGAGCCACCGAGCACGTGCTCATTGCCATCCTCGGATTCCTCCTTCCCCTCGTGCCCTTTCTCAGCGCTCAGCAATGGACTGTCCAGGATATTCCAGAGCACCGGTCGCCAGAAGGCTGCTGTCGTGCGGAGAAGAGGCAAGTGCAACAGCTAAGTAACTGGTGCTCAGGTGCTGTTCGCCGCTTCTCCAATACAGAGACCGTGATTGCAGTCGGGAGAAGCAGCACAGTCATTCGGTGCCTACGTTCCGTATCCCATAAATGAAGGGAGCGTCGCAAGCTCGCGTCGGTCGGCCGATCTGAACATGGCTGAACATAAAGGGATCTGACCTAGGCTCGTCAGTATCAGGATCCATCGTCGCGCAAACTAGTTACTCACATATCTCTCTGGGATCTTCTAGCGTACTCGACGCTGACGGCACAGCCGACCCGCAATCCTGCACTAGTATCACCTGAGGCTCCGGAATGCTTCAAGCCGGGTACTAACCTTGGCGGAAATGAGCCTCGCAGGGATATCACGGTGAAGCAAGGTACCACGAGCAAACTCGCCCCCGGCAGGGCACTCTGCAGCCTTACATCCTCAGCACTTCAGGACGAGTAGCGACACGACCTCCACTATATGGGCTAACGTCTGCAACTCGCATAGTGGCAACGAATGCGCCGCTGGCAGCATGCCGACGTTTGTCCCACGGAAGCTATCACGACCTTCGCTGGACGAGGTGCGTCGTGCTCATAGAGTCGTCGCTCCTCGCGGGTCCTGCGTCATCCTACCTACAGGTCGATCCCGAGGTCAGTACGCAGTGGGCGTCTCAAATCAGTTTCTGTGTGCAGCTTAGGACGCACCTCAGGTCATCCTTGCGAGTCACCGCATGCAGCAAGATGCATGTCGTTGCGCGGATCGCCTGCCACTGAGAAGTCTACCACAGAAGTTAGATAGAGATCGAGCGTCGACCCTGGGAGACACGAGACCATCTAAGCCGCAAGGAGAGACAAGTTGTCGCGAGCCCAGCATCCCAACCAGAATATGCTCGTGCGAATCTGCGAGTGAGTACGCCTGATTGCTCGCACTGTATGTTACTGCGTTGACGTTCTTAGAGCCCCTGAACACCAGCACAACATAGCCAAAGATTTGTGTCCAGAATTATGTCTTTTCTGCCGCCCAAGTATGCCGTCAAGTCGACAATCGTCCGAGCGACGATAGCAGAAAACAATAGCCCTCGGTTCGACGTACCGTTGTGCCCTTTGGTTCAGGGAGGAGTGCAGTCCGACCGCGTAGGAATCGATGCTTCGCCTGCAGGTTCCTATCGCCGCGCGCGATAGTTCAGGACTCCGGACGATACACAAGGCTGTCAATGATCCAGGCGAAGTGAATCTTGGTAGAGGAGGGCGTAACATGCGCTGTAATGGTTGGTTGGGTAGCAGAGAGTCGTGAGGACGAAGCTGGAGGAAGGCGAGGTGGAGGTGGACACCTGTGGACACTGGAAGTTGGAGGAGCCGCTCCCTTCCGATTTCTGATTGGCTCCGTCCCGACTCGGACGTTCTTGTCTTCTTCCCTCATGTGCTCGGGCTACCACTCCAACTTGCGAATACAGAACTCTGTCTTGTACATGACGCGGCGAGCTCGCTCCCTATAGAGTTGACGACTACTACGCTACAGAGAGATGGAGACCTTCCTCGATGTCTGTCTCGCTGCTTGCGCATGCACGCCAAACTTGAAAGCATCATGACCCTCACGGCCACTTGCTCGGGGATATATTGCAATGGTGGATACAGGCATGCCATGCTACTTCTGTTATCCGACTCACCCGTAGACCTCCCTCGACCGCTAAGCTCCGCAACATCCCTGCCCGCCGTCGTCTACGTCGACCCGCGTGATGCTTCCAATGATCTTCCAGCGTGAGTGAGTTGTCGTGAGTCTCCGAGCGGGACCTTGAGGTAGCTGACACCAGGAAGATAGAATTTCGAAGGCGAAGTCGTAGAGGTCGTCGTGCTGCTGCCAGGTGCAGCGCGAGTCGCAACGACTGGGACGAGCTTTGTGCTTGTTGAATCCTGAGGCTCTTGGCAAACAGGCGCAAACTACGCCGAGGTCCTGTCTCCACGTGACTTTCACCGGCGCCCATGGCGAAGGCGCAGGGCGCGGTGAACCCCGTTCTATAACTCCGACTTGTACTCCGAACCGCGAGCTCAAAACGTCGTTCTCTCTCAGCTTCCCTTCCACACACCCACCATGAACTCTTACACATTCCCGCCCGCATTCCCGTACACATACCCGCCCACATTCCCGCCTCATGCCTATACGACTTCTTCAGCGGCACCTGCGCTGTACGCTATGCCACCATACTACACTTATATGCNGCTGTACGCTATGCCACCATACTACACTTATATGCCTCACCACCCTTACGTCTGGCCGCAATACGCTCCTCACCCGGTGCTCATCCCTTACTACGTTTGGGCACCTCTTCCTGCTCTCCCGCAGTCTTCGCCGACACCCGGCCTCTACCATGCGCCGGACTACGGTGCGTCCATCAGGGACTCCCATAGTGCAACGCTGACTTCGCATTTCAGCTGCCAGGCCAATGACTCCCCTCCCGAGAGCCCACGAAATGGAACCATCCTCCGCAATTCGTAAGCCTTTCGAGTCCTCCGCCCCTCACGGCCCGCTATCCAGTTCTATATCCTCATGCTTGTCTCGCCAGCTGCAGCTGGTTTCGCCGTCAACACTGTTGCAGGTTCTCTGAGAGATGAGGACGTTCTTAAGGCATTGCATGCCGCTGGTCGCGAGAACAATCGCAGCAGGAGGGCGCTGCACGCGAAGCGGGTACTCGCAAAGATGCCCCCCATTCCCAAAGCCGAGAGGGCCCCGCAAAAGGTTGACCGGACCTCCTTGCGTCATACGCTCCTGAGGTACAAGTGTCAGCTCGAGTACGCTCTAGTCCTTCCAAGGTTTCCCTGCTGCTGGAGGACTGACGCTTTGTCTAGGTTGAACGAGAGGTCTCGGGAATTGGACCTGCCGGAGGTGTTCGACGCCAGGCTGGTCACCGTCAAGGACGGTGTCAATCGTACCTTCACGCGGCCCGGGTACACCACCTTTGTGCGCTCCCAGCTGCGCGAGGAGATCAAGCCTAAGAAGAGGAGGAGGAAGAACGTCAAGAAGCGTCCGGCGATCCCTCGAGGCTCCTTCCGTTGTCACACTGTGTAGAGCACTGGCTCGCCCGCCAGATTCCCGCACCTCTCCTGTCCCTGCGACGACCTCTCATGACTCTCATGCCCCGCACGAACTCGTTCTCACCGTTACTCGCTGTCGTGCATTGTACCACGCTGTTACTTATCACCACGCGTCGCCTCTGCTCCCTCTGTCGTCGTCGTGCCGCACTTTCAGCTGCCAGCTTGCTATAGCACGCCCCTGCCCCTCACTCCACCTACACATTGCTATCTTGCTGTATCTACTCCTCATCGCTCTCCTCTTTCCCTCACTTTCTGCTTTTCCCTCGCTCTGTAACATATACATAGTCCTACGCGTCGTCGTCTCCAGACCATGTCATCAATTATAGCGCTTCATGTACTCGTCTCGTGTCAATCAGAACCACTTTCTCCATCGTAAAAAGTCGTGCGTCCGACTCCTCTTCTTGCTACTTGCAGCTTGCAAAAGTATCCGCGGTCTGCACTGTGCAGGATCGAAATCGCGGAAAGGGGGAAATGAACGTGGGAAGCTGCCACACGTCAAAGAAGCCAGATCGAACGGCACGCCCGTCACCGTGGTTGGACCTTGGACGCGCAACTCCTTCTGCACCGACCTCCACTGTGCTGGTAGACAGGCGACGACGAGACACGCCATGGACGTCGGCGAACCGGTACATCCAGGCCCCAGCTATGTACTCGCAAGCCTTGAGACTGAAGACTGGATGGCACGGAGAGTCTTTGTCCTCGCCAAGATGGTGAAGACCTTGACATGCTGTTCTTATGTTGACCTCGAGGCCAGGGAGACTCCAAGACCGTTTTAGGTGCGTGTATCTTCTGACTCCGTGTCTTTATGCAGTGCTGAGCCCCTCTAACGTGAGCGCATGCTAGGAGTACTAGTACACGGCGCCAGGCGTGTCATACTCGGTGGCAGCAGCCTGAAGATGTAAGTAGCATCTCCTCAGGTCAGCTAAATACTTTGAGGAGGTCTTACGCGCGGATTTCCCGCCAATTGTCCTCCGTGCTCTGGTACGGTGAACGAGGGTACGTCAACTCGATCCCGGTTGCAATGATACATCCATACAACTTTAACCTCATTTTTAAGAGGCTAAGCCCGAGTATACGGCTAGGCCACCACAACTGATGCTAAAATTTAAGTCGACCAACGCCCCAGTTGTATTCCGACAATAGGTGCAGCAACTTTGAGTCGAGGTGGTCGACAGCCGTCGATGTGCCGCCCGTTCAAGTAGTATCCCGATGTCCACTGTCCCCACACCCTCTCTCCCATTTACACAGACTTCAACGCAGTTTTTCTGCACTAGAAACGGCTCGGACCACCGTCTGGGTAGACGGTTGTCACTGTCACGTCGGAGAGCCCTTCCTTTGTCCCAAGGACCGGTCACGTGCCGCCGTGACCTACCGCGTTGTGGCCCGTCCCCGTCGCCGCGTCGCTCTTCACCACCTTCCACAACCACCCAACTGCTTGCAATTAGCATTTAGCTGTCACTGCATTTTATTTGCTTCTACCCTCACTCGAAGGCCACAGTGAACGCTCGACCCGGAGCGCTCATACCCTCGAACTCGAAGCTGAACTCGCAAACCACCCTCAAATATGATCTCGACCACCTCAATTGCGCGCCCAATTACGGCTCCGTGGACCTCGTATACTTGGAACACGGCGGTGACAACGACGACTTTAACCGTACCTGGTCCTGACGCGAGGAAACGCGTCCGGGAAGAAGATGCGGACATCCCGGAGTGCAAGCGCGTGCGCATATGCTCCGACGGTCAGTGCGCGGCTCGCTTTCAGTCTGGATGTGAGAACTAAATAGAGTCCGCTTTTAAGTCCCCTATGATGCGACCTTGAGCACTCCTGGAATTGGATGCGATGATACGCTGAGTGGAGGTACGAGCGACATTGCAGTATTCTGCACATCCGTTGACTAAACCACTCTGGTTACAGCATCCATCTCTCGTCAAACCACCGACCTGATTGATATTTGGGAGTGGGCTGATGGAATTTCTGGAGGTGAGTGTATTTTAATACCTGCCGACGTTCCTGCCTCACGACGTTTATTGGAGTAGAAAGCCACTCGGACGAGAACAAAGCAGACCTCTCTGAGTCGAGCTCCTCGTCCCCGCAGAACGTGCCGTCCGGGTCCTGGACATGGACGTCCGTACATGGTACTGAACTTCCTGCAATCAAGGATCCCAACGGTGAGCACCTTATTATTTGTTCTGTCAATGTATGCCTTTGACTGAACGCGGATGGGAATGTCAGACACAGAAGAGGTGGTTCCGTCGACCGCAGAGTCGACTGAGTTCGAGAACATCTTCGCTTGGGTTTCCCCGATGACACGTACGTGCGCAGCTCAGGCCCCAATCACTACATCTCAATACCAATGCAGCTTTCACGGACTTTCCCATGACTCCAGCTCCAGAATGCAACCTCCCGGGTAAGCACCAGCCGCCGGCACTCGCTACTTGACGCTGAACCTTCCTCCTTGTAGATGTGGTTCAGCCTACTCCGAGTACGGCAATACGCAAACGTCTTCCCTGGAAGCAGCGGAAGTGCGGTAGCTCTCCTCTTCGACAAAGCACTACGCCGGAAGACCTCGCATTATGTCACCAGTGCGAACCGAAGGGACGCTCTCTGAGAGCGCCTGCGCCACTCGACGACAATCGGTGCACCTTTGGACGCGCCTTTCTTAAACAGCGCGCCCAATTCCTGTACGTCCCGTTCTCGAACTTCTTACATACGCATTCTCAGACACTCTGCAGATTAACACAATCAAGTGATCAGGACCACGCCGCTTTCCGTTGTACCCTTTACGACGAAGACCCGCAGCTGCCCGTCCGAGGGACTCCGTCGCATGCTGAGGAAGAAGATCAGCCGCTCATCCTTCCGACTTCGCACCACTACTATAAGTACACTACGGGAAAAGCTGTGAAGCGGCTCACGTACGTCGATAAATTGGACGGAACCTACTTCCGTGGACACGGCGCGAAGTTCGCTCGCCCCGCAACCAGCAGTGCCGCAAGACCTCTAACGGATCGCATATCCGTACGTAGTGGAATACGCCTCAGGCTTGCTCTGCTCGACTCGGAGGACGAGCACGGCACTGTAATCGTGAAGGCGGACGACAACGCGGTCGCTACATGGCTCTCGCATGTCGGGATGATTCCCATGTTACATTTGGGGAAGCTTGTGGGAGCAGAGGACATGACGACGGGACATTGGGTGTATATAGATGAGACACCGGAGTTTTCGCCGATGTACTCAGACCTGGAGCTCCCTACTATACCTTCGCCCTGATGGACTGGCGGCATTTACGGATCGGTGGATGGACCTCATTGACCTCGTTCATACGACGAGAGCAATCCTTAATGGGTTTTAGCAGTATATAGCGGTACTATGTTTAACGTGTGTATATTTTGTAACCTAGTCTCGTGTAAAGATGTGACTCTACCTTGGAACACGCACGCATCGTTGTTACAGCCTTGTTCGTGCTCGGCACAATGGCAACCACCACCGCGTATTCCCCATCTACCACTGCACGCATCTAAACTTTTATCATGTCGCCTCCCGATACTCGACACACTGCTTCTCCTCAGAACCCGGCGGGATGCGCCAGCGTCGAAGCACCTATAGTCGGCTCGACGTGTGAGTCAGCTAGCCGACCGCTTTATGCTTGAAGGCGAGCACTCACCGGCTGCTCCCCATTAGCCCTCTTCCTGAAGAGAAGGATTTAAACTGAGAAGCTGCATGTAGGTGAGTGCGTCGTCAGCATCTCGTTCCAAGCTATCTTCCGCTCTCCTTTGTTTCTCATATATATACGCCGATATGACATCGCACTGGTAACCACCTTCATTGTCTCCCCCATCATTGTACACATAACGAATCGTCATCAATACGATAACCCGCCAAAGAGAGGCTCAACAACAACCAATCTAGCCGAGCCCACCACCGGTCGACCGCGAGCCACCCGCCCCTTCCTCCTCCAACCACCCGAACCATCCTCTTCCCCCGCACTCGTCGCGACCATTTCAGCCACACTCGTTCTGATTTATGCTCACGACCGCGACGACAATGGTCACGAACGACGACTATTACGACTTCTCGCCCTCGGTCAGAATCGCGCTCACCGAGTCAATACCGCTCAACGAAGCCGGTACGTCCCAGTGACTATAGGGATTCCGTGCAGACAGAGAGCTGACGTTAGCTATGCAATGCACCAGGACTCGAGCACAGGCAAGACGCGGGCACCGGGGAGCAATACATGGTCTACCGCATCCGCGACATCGACTTCCGCGGGCGCAGAATAGGTGCGCGCACGAACCACCTCCCGGGTTCTCCGAAAATCGCTGACATCGCCCGCACCACGCGCGCCAACATGAAAGACTCGAACGAGAACACTCGCAGCTTCGGCATCTGCGCAGACATGTGGAAGTTCGACCAAGTCTGTCAGTCGTCCCTTTTCCTGGGTGGCGCCGAGGTACGACGCTCACCTGTCTTCTGTCCGCAGACATCAGGATGACCCAGTACTGATCGCACATGCACACGTCCCCTTCCCCCGTCGCTTTGTTGGTGCCCCGGATGGACTCGTCCTGACTGTCCCTCGGTGGTCGATCGGCGCTTGCAGGGCACGACGCGCGAATTCGTGTACGCATGCGCGACGGACCCGATCCTCGCGCGGCTGCTGTTCATCGCGAGCCTGATGGTGTATCTTATAACGCGCATGGATGCGTTCTTTGTTGTTCCCGAGGTGTTAATCTAGTGTATCCATACTGTAATGCGACGTAGCCTCCCATCTCTGCCCTGCGACGCGTGATCAGCCTCGAGTCTTCTGCGCACGACGACGACGACGCTACTCACCTAGGAAGCACATCAAACAAGGCCGCAGCCTTGGGCAGCATGCAGCTATGTTCTCGCGTCGGGGGTCTAGTGCATGGGCACATCTCCCCAATTGGGGAATTCTCCACATATTCTGATCACTCAAAAAAGGTGAGTTCTGCCAGGTTAGGCACACCGCGATACCTTGTAGCTGAGTGCCACGCTCCAGGTTCGTTGTGAACACGGAACGTTTACCGGTTAAGGACCTGTCTATGACCACACATGGCGACAAAGATGGAAACGAAGACCCGATACCTCCGAACGTTTGACTCCAGGACGAACCAGCTTCACTGTTGCATACGCATTACGGCAACCAAGACACCAGCACTGTCAAGGATCAAGGGACGATGGCCATATGCTGCTCATTGGCCCTCTCGCACAGGTGTTGCCGCAGTTCTCCACAAGTGTCGCGCTACTCACCTCATGTCTCACAGGCCCGATCACCGGCACAAATAGTGTGTCCATCACTGGGACCGACGATATGATGAGCGCAGACAAGCAATCCGGAAGCCCCGCTAGGCCCCGCTTCGCCTGCCATCGCCGCGGGGGAAGACATGCCGCGAGATACCGATAGACGTTCAGGCAGTGATACACACAAGAGAATTCCGGCCAAAACTCGAGCTGGCTGAGCCTGTAGCTATCGCAAAACAGAGCAGATATCGATCGATGAAGAGCTGCCGGAGAGAGGACATGCCAGCAAGACCTGAGCAAGCGCGATAGACCGGGAGAGCGAAAACCGTGAGGGACGACAAGAGCGTACTGAGTCAAGACTATGCACGAGGAGGAGGAGGAGGAGGAGTAATGGGAAGGGGGCGACAGAAGGAAGCAGAAGTGCAGCCAAATTGGGCGGGACTTGGTCCGTGCGCATCCTCTCTGACTCAGACGCTCAGGCGCACGTCGCAGTCGTTCAGACTCTCAGTTTTGTCTCGAGCTATAGCTCCCACTCCTGTAATTCCAATGAATCCGCGTCGCAACTCCGTTCTCACCATGCGTAGCAGGATCTCCTCCCGAAGATGTGCGTCGAACGCGGCGACGACATTCACAAAACCTGAGACTGCATCTCATGTGACTACTCGTCGAATGCACGCGCAACGGCAATAGTAACCGGGGTCTACTCTATGTCACATCGTGGCATCGTATCATGAACAAGAGGATCAGAAGCTCATCGACAACCGTCTTCCCGACCGTCTTCCGCCTAATCATCTGCCGCCCCCGCCGTCGCGTGCACCTCTCGCCAGCGAATCTTGCCAAAGCGCGAATACCCGGGAGCGGTCGCTGGTTGTGAGTGGTGACTCTGGTGAGTAGTCACTCAAATCCGACGCCGCCTAAGGTTGGCCCAACGTAAGTAAAACGATGTCTAAGCTGTCCGAGATGGCCGAGAAGGTGACTCGGAGAGTTTGGAGTTGTTAGGATCCGGGGCTCTTGGCAAATAGC
>WJSG01010501.1:0-11210 GCA_016618145.1 Sanghuangporus lonicericola | reverse complement strand
ACCGGGATGCACAGGGGAACAACGGCCTCTCCGGATTCAACTTCGGGCCTTCGCAGTTCCAGAATCTCCTCTTCTTGGCAGGGTACGATCCCAGCCAACCACCGTTCACTGCCCCTTGCGGCACAGGCACAGACTGCGTGTTGCCATACCTTGGCCGGGTCCGCGATGGTGCAGTGTGTTCTCGTGTCAAGCATGTCACGCTGTGTTGACGTTGTGGTTAACTCTAGTGAACTCGATCGTGCTACTCACCAACGGGATCAGCTTTGCCCTGCAAGCCGTGGTCCTGCTCATGATTGGCGCCTGGGCGGACTATGGAACCTGGAGGTACGTGTGCATGTCGGGACTCACCTTCGTGTTCGATCGAACGCGCTATCTTGTAGACCGAACATTACCATCTTCTTCACCATCCTAGCCGTCGGCGTTTCGTTCGCATGGCTAGGTGTCGAGGACCCGTCTAGATGGGAAGCAGGCGTTGCCTTGTACATTCTTGGCTGTGAGTGGTCGCTCATGCATAACAATGTACCTTGTGTGACGTCTTCTAACGAATCTGTCATCGACAGTGATCACCTACCAAGTACGTCCTGAAAGTTAGAATGTGAATGTGTCGAGTCTCATATTGACGTCCACCAGTGTGCATTGACGTTCTGGACAGCGGCCTTCCCCGGACTTGCGCGAGACCTCGCAGAGGTGCAAGACTCCGAAACCGAGGTCGCAGCTGGAGACAAAACGTAGGCGAGTTGTCCCGCGTGGCGTCGATGTATACTCAATTCCTTCATGCAGGCCCGAGGAGCACGCCAATTTCGAGTCCTTAGAGCGAAACAGGATATCTAACGTCTCATTCGCTATCTGCTCCGCCGGCGAAATCATCATCCTCGCGATCATGGTCGGTATCCTCAAGGGCCTCAAGTCTGATACCAGTACCGAGAACAACACCAAGGCATTCAGCGTACTGATTGCTTTCTCTGGCGGTGTCTGGCGTACGTCAGCTCACATACAGGCCCCGTCCCGTATCGCTGAGAAACCTGGTTTTCAGTGTTGTGCGCGCTGCCGTGGTTCTTCCTCGAGAAGCGGCGCTCAGGTCTCGCCCTACCTGGAGGCGCGTCCATGCTCACGATCGGCTTCAAGCAGACCTTCGTGGCGTTCCGCGAGTGCATGAGGCTCAAGCAGACCTTTCTGTACCTGATCTTCTACTTTCTCATGTATGTCACCCTCGTGCGCTCGAGCCCTTCGGACACAGTACAGGTTTGCTCACCACACGCGCAGGGGTGATGTGCTAAACACGACAGTGTGAGTTGCTCACCGGGTGCCGAGCGCTGTGACCATACTCACGCCGACTCTCTTTAGCACTGTGATAGGAACGCTGCAGAACAGGTGTGCGGCTTTATCCCCGTTGCGGCAGAGCCTAGTGCTGACCTAGACGTCGCATNGTGTGCGGCTTTATCCCCGTTGCGGCAGAGCCTAGTGCTGACCTAGACGTCGCATTACGCCAGCGTGGTGTCATACTCGACGCTTCAGCTCACCCTCCTCCTGATCGTCGGCATCGTAACGCAGGGTCTTGGAATCTAGTATGTCTATATCTGCATTCTTCCGCCTTGGAGTCCGCGGGGCTCGTGTTGTCTGCGTGCTTGAGGCTAACCCTGTACCCGCGAATAGTTTGTTCTGGCTCGTGCAGAAGCGCTGGCGAATTTCGACGAAGACGGTGCGTTCTGTGAAGTAGTCTTACGAGAACTCAGAAGAGGCTGACTAAAGACATGATTTCGCTCTGGCTGAATGCAGATGCTCTGCTTCAACGTGTTCTGGATCCTGCTCCTCACCGTTTGGGGACTCATCGGCATCCACACGGATAAGTTTGGGTTCAAACATGTCTGGGAGATTTGGTACCACATACTCTTCCAAGCTGTTCGCGACTTCATGCTGATGCTACCGTGTGTCGCGCAGGTTATACCAGGCGTACTATGGCCTGATGGTCTGTCCCTGGTATGCGTACAGTCAGACCATGATCAGCGAAGTCTCCCCTCTGCCACAGATGTACGCGTGCATCCCACAGTTCAGTCGAGCTGATCTGTACCAGTACTCACGCATGCGCCGCGCGCTCTTGCAGGTTCCTGTTCTTCGCGCTGTTCTCCGTGGTCGGCAAGACGTCCGCGTTCATCGGCCCACTCGTCTCCTCCGCGATCATCACCGCGTCCGGGAACAACGACAACTACCCCTTCGTGTTCCTCTTCACACTGTGCGTCTGTGCCCCGCTTCTCGGGCCTTCCTACTCTTGTTCTGACCGAGCGCCCTCCTGATTGAACGTTCCTTCGCACACAGGGGCGCGCTAAGCACCATCTTCCTCTACTTCGTCGACGTCGAGAAGAGCCGGAAGGAGTGTGCAGAGTTCATTCTGGCCGAAGCCAAGCGCGACGCGTTCGTGGACGCCGTACCCGTGAAGACATAGGAACGTTGTATCGCACACGAGCTGTCTTGAACATGAGAATCAATTTTTTGAGGCTCTGAGGCCTGAGCACACGGTCTGTTGTGGTGGAGGACGATCACTCAGTCAAGCCCTCAATTGATGTACCTCACTCATGCAGCCATAGTTAGCCTCATGCGGAGCTGGCAGAGAGGCAATAATCTGCTGCGCCGTGTAAAGCGTGCTGTAGAGCATATCCTACGGTCAAACGCGGCGGTAAGAATGCAATCTGAGATCGCCTCACCCAAGAATGTGGCGATGATCTCGTACCCGAGCAGGCATCTACGCGGGGAACTGACGGGGATGACCAAGCAGTACAGTAGCAGTGCAACATGGTGAAGGCAAAACTGAGCTTGCCACCCTTGGGCTGGGAGGGTCACTAGAGCATCTGACCCGGCGGACTTGGTCGCTGCCTCCACCGCTACCGACGCGTGGAAGAAGGGGAGAGGACTCGTTTCGGCTTCGGGAGACACGCGCTGCGCGGGGCTCGGGTGGTCGCCGTGCGGCGCCGTGCAGCTCGTGAAATCGACTGGAGACCTTGTGCGACACCAGATCGTACAAGCCTCCCGGGGGCCGTATATGCGTCCAACATGGTATCAAACTTGTGCACTGTATGGCACCACATCGTTGTATACGGCGGGGCGGTCTCGTTACATGATTATCAATAATATGACCACCGACTGCGCTCTGTCCGGTATGAGATGGAAAAGGATGGCGCGAATCTCGGACGCGCAGGTATTACCAAATGACAAGACTCAACCTCAGGACTATTCCCCCGGCGCCGCCGGGATCTGCATTGCGGTCTCAAGTATGCTGACGAGGAGAGGCGTACGTACTACGTCGATCTGCAGCTACAAACAAGTATCTCCGTGGCGTCGGCGGCGTGGACGACCGCGGCTCGCGAGCCAGTTCTCCTCTTCTCTCTTCTCCGGATAGGCACGGGCAGGATTGAGTGCGACGCAGCTGTCGGCTGCACCCGTGGCGCGGCACGACAAGGATACGCAAGTAATCGAAGCCCCAGCTGTGGCGGCTGCTCAGGCTCAGGCTGGGCAGCGGCGGAAGCCGTGTCTTGCGAACCCGGGATTCTCGGGATGGGCTATTCCAGTGTGCTGAACGTCGTCGTCGGACGGGTGTCTTCTATGTCCACTGCAGTGCCGTCAGATTGGATTAGATTAATATTGGACTGCGTGAACGCGTGAACGTTGATACATACGATACGTATACGAACTTGAGTGTATTTCGGCTCGTGCGACACCCTGAAACCTTCCAAGCTTCACTTCACTGCTTCACCGTGACTGTCCGTATGCGTATAGGGTTAAATGTCGCTGCAAAGGCACCGACCGGCTTCCTGAGCCTCAGTGTGAAAGGTCTGTGGCGTGCTGGACGGTGCCGGTGAACCTTGAAGCCTGAATATTGGATGCGGATCGTCTCTTCGCGCTCAAAGTCCTCGGAGCCCAGTATTTGAGTAAGGTTAAATGCGGTCGACCAAGTGGGGGGACGATGGTCGTCCTCACGCCCTAGCTGTGGCGTTTGAGATTCGCCAGGGCAGTGGGTGATGCGAGCTGTGGTCCGGGCCAAGCACCATCGTCGAAGTGCGCAGCAGAGCTAACATGGAGGACAGCGCTTTCTGCGAAGATTCGACAGCCAAGACTCACATAGCGAAGCGTGCGTGTGACGGACGCGGGGGCATGCGGCAGCACAGGCAAGATGGGGGCGTCGAAGGGAACCTAGAGCGGCGGGAGTAGAACGGGCGAGACGGGGTGGTGCGTCGACGGGTGCATCATTGCTGACCAAGTCGCTGCTAGCTTGTAAGTTAGAACTAAGAGTACGTCCAACGGGGGATGGGCCGGAGACAATGCAGCCGTCCCGAAGAAGCTAGGGCCTGCTTGCAACGAGGATAGCTGGCGCGCACGAACAAGCTTCGGCGAATGAATGCAGACAGTCGTCGCTGACGCGCTCCAGGGGCATGTGAGCAGGGATCGAGGCTGGGGGTCCCGAGCCTCTGGGGCTTATCGACGAGACATCGTACCATGGCAGCCGACGCGGGAGAGACACCGCGAGAGCCTGGCAGGGAAACCAGGTCGACGATGGGAAGGGTGGGCGGCGAGAGCGGTCCCGACGGTCGAGACATGCAAGTACAGCGGACGCAGAGGAGGAGGACTGCCCTTGTTGCGAGCGCGTTTGATTCCGAAGAGGGATTAAGCTTGCGATCACGGACGCGTCTTGGTCTCCGTGCCCCCGGGCGTGAGCTGCTTGCTCAGGCGGTCGCTCGCTCAGCGTCGCTGACGCAGTCGATCACACAGGCCGTCACGGGGGCGAGCTGGCGCAGAAAGGGGCTCCCAATCTGCAGATACAGCGTTGCGCCATTCATGTGATGCGTCGGGGTGAGATGCGCTGGGCAGCCTCGCAGCCTTTCCTGCGCAGTATCCACCCGTGGAGCAGACTGAGAGCAGCTGAGAGCGTCGTAGTTGCCTGGAAGCTGAGATGCGCAGGAGGCAGCGTGATGGACGTCGCGCTGTGGAGGACGGGAGGAGCCGTACTTGGAGTCAGGGTCCATTAGATCGGAGTTTGGACTGCTCCCCGAGCCCGCAATATAAACCGAGGCACCGCCGCTTCCGGAGCTCTTCTACTCCCTCCCGTCGCGCAGTCCCGTCCTGTCCTTCAGTCACAAATATATTGTTTACACCCCCTGCTCCCATGGCCAACGAGAACAGCAACGTCCCGCACTCGCTCCCCATCCCCATCGGCGGCCGCCGTCGCACAGAGTCGGGCTCGGGCTCCGACTCGTCGTCTGACTCGGGTTCAAACTCCCCCGCATCTCCTCTCCAGACCCCCGTCACAGGCACCTTCCCCCGCATTGCGCCCATCAGCCCGTCGACCTCCCCCATCCTCTCCTACTTCCTCGCTCAGTCGCCCAAGTCCCCGCCCAACGCGACCTTCCCCTTCCGCCGCGGCACAGGCGCCCCTGGTCTCTTTGATGGTCAGTGTGCACGCGATCTGTCTCTTCTCGTGCTCACCAACCAGGATTCATCCCGCAGGTGACGACGACGCTCTCGAAGCGGACAAGTCGATCCCGCGGAATGGTCATGCCCGTCGCGCGAGCACAGCTACCTGGCCCACCCAAGATCGCTTCGCCCAGCCTCCCGTCTCTCCCGCCGCCCCCGTGTCTGGGCACCAGCAGGACCGCGCCGCCGGTCTTCTTCGCCGCCTCTCGTTGGGCGGGAACAACTTGCCTCGGGTAAGTCTCGCTCTCCCATGTCCTCGCGCAACCCTGTGCTCATCGTTGCGGACTCTCGCAGCCGCCAGTCCCGGTCGTCAAGCCGGCGAATGGCACGGCAAATGCCCAGCGTAGCACGACGCCCCCCGGCATGAAGTCTGCTGGAGCGGCCGCTACCCCTACCCGCAAGGCGCGGAGGTCGAACACGATGGCCGCGGGGACCCCTCGGCCGCCCAGGGCACCGTCCCCGATGGGCGAGCGTATCCTGAAGGGGCACTTCGACGGATTCAACTAGACGAGCCAGGCGAGCCCTTCACCCACCCTCGTTTGAGATGTCCCATCGCCGCCTCGCCCGTACATTCGCCTTCGACCTAAACCTAAAGCTCGCCGCCCGCTCGTGCGCTGTACCCTATCGTGCTATCACCAAAACGCGTACGCGTAGGCGGCTTAATGCGCTGTCGATCTGCTGTGGCGTCCCTGCATCCGCCGCCACTGGGCTTGCAGGTTCTCCTGTCCTCCTCCGTCCGTCCCTGTCCGTCCGTGCATGCTCGAGCGCGAGACCTGGGCTCTGACGAGCGCTGGGGATCGTGTTCGGATGGCGGAGCGGGTCCGATGCGGTCGCTTCCGTCGCCTGCCTCGTTGCCGCCTCGTCCCACAGATCGACCTGCGGGTGGAAAATTCGCATCGAACCATCGCACACCCTGTGTCTTGTGATCGAGCCGTGTACGAGTGTAGCTTGCGCGTGTTCGTGTTCGTGTTCGTGTTCGTGTTGCTCTCCGGTCGTGTTCGTTCTTCCCCCTATCCCTCCCCGCCTCACGCATTCCCAATCTCCCGGACTGCGCATCACCCTCGTTGTTTTCCTTAGCCTCTCCATGTCCATCCTCAGTGTACTACGTCAGAGCTGGTAATCGTTGGGTTTCGTTGTGATTGTGTATGTACTAGTACTTGTAGCGCTGTACCATACGGAGATCTGTTTGTACTTCCTCGGGCGTAGGCTCGGGACGCAAAATATACCATATTCGCATACGACAAGCTGGGGCCATCTGCATTCAGAGCCATCTCAGTCTGCGACGCCTAGGGGTTTGATATATGCCGGACTAGGAAAGTGCGATATTGGACGCCATGACATCAGTCCGCGCGGACGCGCAAAACGGTAAGCAGCTTGCAGCTTACAACAACACTGATCCTCACAACTCTAATCAGAGCACTTGCCTATCCTCTCCTTTCCTATGTTTAACACGCAGCATTCACGGGCGCGTACAAGACCATTTCCCTGCGCGCTTCTCGGTCCCACCTTCCGGCTCTGTGACCTGTCCGCCGCGTTGAGAGAACTCGGTTATCCCCAGTACTGGTACGCGAACTTCTCAGACACCTACCTTGGGTACCTCTCCCCGCTGAATATGGGAGGCCGCAAGAACGAATGATGTCGATATCAATCTGGACGAACGCGCACTGCTTTGCCTCCTGAGGTCGTGCAGAGTGTGTACCATATATATACTTAAGCCACGTCCCGCCATCCTCCGGAACGCATACCGCTACTCATCTCTCATCTTGCTGCTACCATGACTCTGGACCCCTCGAATGGGCACGATGCCCGGATCGCATGTTGGTTGTATTATGCCTTGGTCTTCATCTAAATGATCTCGTTCGTCGTGTTCAGCCTGCCCGGGGGCCGACGCGTCTACTACCTTCGGAGGTTCGCGGAGATCGCCTTTCTCGTCGGGCTGGTGCTGGTCGGCATCTGGGTGCCTTTGTGCCAGGCGTATGGGTGCGAGGAGGCGATTGGGATGGTCCCTGCCAGTCATGGGGCGGACGCGAGCCTGACTTAGAAGGACTCGGACCTGGGGGTGGCACTGGCAGTGGCTGCCTTGCAAAGCTTGAAGTTGAACCTGCAATTCTGGCTCGTCCCGCTGCTGCAGATCGTGATAATGTGCGTGTCGGCGTTCGTCGGCGTCGCGCGGGCTGCGAACTCGGGGGTCGGCGCATCGGGGGACGTGAGACGGACCGGGAGCGACCTGTGTGGGGACAACGTCGTCCACATCCTCCTGTTCGTGCTGTGGGTGTGCATGCCGCGCTGTGCGTATCTTCCGCCTCGATTTCTGGGAGGTTCAAGTTGCCCTGACTCACCATGACCGTGCATAGGCGTCCGCCTGTTGTGCACTGACGGAGTTGCGGAACAGCGCGTCCCGCACGCCTGGGAAGTGGTTTTGTTGTCGCTCTCGTTCCCCATCATGACCAGCGCAGTACGCGATGACGGGTTGCGGAACACTGGCTGGTTTGGCAAGGTGATGTCCCGGCCTGCCGACGGTGAGTGTCCTGATATCAAGAACAGTCAGGCCTGCCAGAACACAGGAGCAGGAAAGACGCGGACCTCCGGGGATGCAAAGACGCAGAGCCAGCAAGTGCTAGCGGCGCATACCGCCTGTACCGTGGACACGCCAGGCCCCACCGAACTCGACCGTCTGTGGAAACTGGCCGTCAGACAGTACAACCTTACTTTCCGTGACATCGTGGCGTACTGCATCTGGATCCTCTCGTGCTTGTTCAGCAGATGCGGGGAAGCACTGGGGCTGCTCGGCCCTGTGGCTCGTCCGACGGTGCTGCCACACTTCGACCTGATCCCCCTGCTGCAGATCGCCATCCTGAGCGTGCGCGTCCACGTCCACGCCAATCCCAAGTTCGAGCACTTTGGCACCGATTCATGGAGCTTTGTCCTGTTCGTGCTGTACGCATGCATGCCCCGCGGTGAGTGCATCCCCTGCGCCGTGCCCTCGATGTCCACCCAGGGTTATGCGTATGCCCCGTCTTTGTCACATCGACTTGGAACACGTGCAGTCGTCCGCGCGTTGTGAATTGGGGCAGCTGCCGAAAGTCGGGTGCCGCATATTTGGGAACAGCTTCTGTGGTGGTTCACGTATAACATCGTGACGGTCCGTGCTGAACGCGAAGATGGGCACGGAGAGATCGCGAAGCACATCCACGCGTCCTGAATCAAATGAAACGACCTCCTCCGCTGGGACACGTGGAGGGGTTACGGGGGACAAGAAAATGCAGGGGTGGTAAGGGAGCTCGGTTTGCCAGTTTCTCTTCGACTTCTGTTGAAGGTATACGAGGAGGCGTCGGTGTGTTCGCCACTTGCGCCGAAGGTCCTCGTCGAACGCCGCACATAGAAGAGTAGCGCGTCAGGCCAGCTGGAACCGGGATTGACTTGGTCGAGACGACATGACGGTGCCATTGGGTCTGCGAGGTCCGATTTTGAGCAATCGTTCGCATCAAATCAGCCTTTGGACGTACCATATCCGAATGCTCAATCCTGCGCGAGGGCCCAATGTTCCCTACGTGATCTGCATCATTACCGATCGTGCGTGTGGTTCCGAACTTACCTCTCTTGTGTGATTCATCACTATGCACTGTGCTCCCGATCCCACCCCGGGCCAAGGAACACTCGACGCACCATTGGGAAAGGCAGAAAAGAGTATGAGAGAACCGCATAAAACGTTGTTGTTGAGATAACTGGTACTACGACCGGGACGGACAAGTAACGTATCGTCTGAAATTTGCACCAAAGAACAACGTGAGACTTCTGGATATTCGTAAGGAAAAGCGCGAGCGAAAGCAGGGCGTGGTTGTATACGTATCGGACATCAGCAGTGCGAGTGACAGATAATAGGGGGGGAGGTCATCAGGAAAACGGGGGACGAGGAAGGAGAGTAGGTCGGTGATCTGTGATCTGTAAGTTATGAGCATGAGCATGGCGTCGATATAATAAGGTATAAAAGCCCAAAGAACAAGAGGATCGGGGAAACGGTCCAGTGTTATCCATCGTACATTGCAGTTTGTGGCGGTTACCACGCGAAGAGGGGCAACTGTGCTACCCACCTCTTCACGCATTCCTTCATTCCTTCCTTCAGTCCTCGTCAGGAATATCGGCGACCTCGTCCGGGACAATCACGCTCGTGGGGCGCGGCTTCACGGATGCAGCCTCGAGGAACGCGACCATGTCCTCGATGTCGTTGCCGCTCTTCTCAGCGACGACCGATCCGGCGACAGTGTCGGATTCGGTATCGACGTGGGTCTCCGCTTCGCTGTGAGCGGCGTCGGGCTCTGCTTCTGCTTCAGAGACGACAGCTTCAGCCTCGGCCTCGGCCTCCGCTTCCGACGAGGCGGCGGGGGTATCATCCGCGGTATCGGTATGGGAGTCGGACGCAGCCTCCTCGGTTTCGACTGGGGAGTGCTCCTCAGCTGCTTCTTCGTGCGCAATGGTCTCCGGCTCGGCGACATGCTCCTCAACATAGTGCTCTTCAGATGCCTGATTCGCCTCATGACCTTCGCCTTCGATCATATCCTCCGGCTCGTGGTGCTCGACGTGCTCCGGCTCATCGCTAAGAGTCTCACGGGAGCCATCCTGTTCGTGACTCGTGAAGATGTCATCCGCGACCTCTTGCGGCGCCGCTGCCTCATCGTGACGTTTGGGCCCCTTCGCGGCCTTCGTCGCGGCGGCACCGGTAGCGGACGCAGGGGCGACCTTCGACTTCCCATCCTTGAGCTTGGCACCAGCAAGACCTACACGTGGCTTGACTGTGGCGCCACCACGAGCAGCAGGCGTTGCTCCGCGCGTTGCCGCCGTGCTCTTCGCCGGCGTAGTCTTAGTTGGCGCAGCGGCGGGCGTTGTCGGCTGACGGGCCTTGGACATGCTGGCCGCAGTCGGCTTGCTCAACCGATCGAGGGTGTCCTTCGAGGCGGTAGGCTTGCGCGTAGGGGCCGGCGGTGCCTCCCCATTGCGTGCACGCGCGAGAGAAGCGGCGGTGGGTGCGAACAGCCCGGTCGACGGGGCCTTAGGCTTGGGGGACGTCGTGTGCGATGGAGTCTTTGGCCGCGCAGCTGAGGGTGTCTTCGGCCTGGAAGGCGTGACCGAGGCACGGGAAGACGGACGTGACCGTGAGGGCGTAGGCTTAACGGTGCCAGCACTCTTCACGGAGGATATCGACGCCGTGGACACGCTCGGGTGGAATGAAGAAGGTGGCGACTTAGCGGGAGTACGCGCTGCGGGCTTCGCGCCCACTGTGCTTGGCCTGCCTTCACGAGTCTTGGAGGGCGTAGCGGGGGTACGTGTAGTAGTCGTGGAAGGACGTGGAACAGCCGCTTTGGGGACAGGTGCTGCCTTCTTAGGAGGAGAGGAGGGAGGCGAAGGCGAAGCAGCCTTATCGGAGGCCACAGGAGAGACAGCTGCGGGTTCTGCAGGCTCTACAGGTTCTGCAGGCTCTACAGGTTCTACAGGCTCTGCAGGTTTCTCTACCGCTGCAGGCTCAGCAGGAGGCTGAGGAGCGGGCTCAGGAAGCCGTGCAGGGGCTGGGGGCTCTGGCGACTTGGCTGCCACCTCGGGCTTGGGTTCGAACACACTCGCCACCGCTGGCTTTGGCTTCGGAGGCCATTCCCGCTTGTCCTTCAACTCCTCCAGCGCGGCATCTCCAGTATGCTGCGATATAACGCTGGACGAGCGGGAGGGGACACTTGGGACCGCAGGGTGCTTCTTGTTCT
>WJSG01010494.1:0-14536 GCA_016618145.1 Sanghuangporus lonicericola | reverse complement strand
TTTGTTTTTTTTTTTTTTTTGTTTTTTTTTTTTTTTTTGGTGGGGCGCAAATGTCTTAGAAACGCATTGGTCCCCATAAGGGCTTATCGTGCATTTCGTGGACAGTGATTACCATCCAGACGCGCTAGGTGACTAACCCAAGGGATGTAAACCCTGGGAAAGCCGCAATAAATATGTAGATACCACCACGAGGAAATGCCTTTACGCACTGAGTGTGGGACTCAGAGCGAGGGGGGTGAGGAGGTGCATCTCAGATGCCGGTGCACCTCCTCATCTCCCTCGCTTAATACCCACTAAAACCCCGTTATTCACTACCCATTTCGGCGGGAGCAATTCACTCTTCTCAAGAATTGGTAGCCATATCTGTTCGACCTCCTGCGGTTTGAGGGCCTTCTTCCCCCCTTTCGCTATTGCCGCCGTACGTCGGTCTAGCTCGAGCCTCGACTGAAGGGCCGCGTAGAGTCTGTTCGTAACTTCGCTTTCTGAGAAGTTTACGCCCTCATTTTGGATGACACGTTCGCATCTCAGTTTCCAGACTAGATGCGCCGCTTCGGTGCATAGAATGCACCAGAGGTTCTCAGTTGCGCTCCTCCTGCTTCCTTCCGCCGTTTTGAACACTGCACATGCAGACCCGAGAATCGAGCCCCAGCTCGGTGGCTTCCATTCAGCTTTGGTATGCGACCAGATTTCCTGTACCAGTCTCCATATCATCTCCTGACCAACTGCATTGCACTCTAGAATTATGTGCGACATCGTCTCGCATTCACCGCAGATCGCGCATAGGGCACGTCCGCGCAGTTCGTCCGACATGTTAGGGCGAAGCCACTGGCTCCCAATCATGTAGCCGTCGTGGGTTGCCATCCATAGGAACTGCGAAGCTTGTCTCGAGATGTGCCTAGAGCGGAAGGACAGCCATATCGACGCTTCTGGAAGGATGATACCGAATGCTGCTTGGATTCCGCTGATCAGCCTGTCCATATTCGCCTCTGTCCGTGGCCTCGGTTTGACTCGTGAGTCCTTCCTTGCTTTTACTGCATGGTATGCGAGTTTTTGCGTCATTGATTGGAGTTTTGCGCCGGTTACTACATAGGCCGTCGGGATATTTAGCTCTAGATCATCACCAGTCGCGCTTGTAGCGCCTTCTGCTGCCAGCTTGTCCGCCGCCTCGTTTCCAGGGTGGCCGCTATGGCCTTTGACCCACTTGAATAAGGTGTGTGCTTTTCTCATACGTAGTCGGCCTATCGTCGCCCGTAAGAGTTCCGCGTTCGACTGGAGGATATATCCAGTGTCCTCGTGGCGCTGCCTCCACTTCGTAACTGACTCCATCGTTGTGCGAGAGTCCGTTTCCAGCGTGATCCTTGTCTTTTGGGGTGCAAGGGACGCCGCCAGTAGTGTGGCCGCGACCTCTCCCGATTGGTTGGACTGTTCTAAGGCGGTCGGGAGACGTACACCCCTGTTCCGCTCGTTATCTGGACCGAAGTAGACTCCCACCCCGGTCTGTGCATTCTGCTCGCCGTTTCGTAAGCAGGACCCGTCTGTGGCAACCGAAATCGCTGATCCGTCTTCATCTAGTTCCATAGGAAGGCTCTCGTCGGACGTCGCGTCAGCCCGGGTGAAAATTCTGAAGACATGGCCAGTATCACCGTCCGTGGTTATTCGTCTATCGAAGGGCACGAGATCAGCGTCCAGTGCCTCTTTCTGGAGGTTGTTCCAAGTTTCTCTCTCAACATCTTCTGGCTGTCTGCCTCTGGGATTCCATTTACCGGGAAGCGTGTCGATCATATTACGCGCTCTGGTGAAACATAGGTGCGGGTTCTCACATCCCGACACTTGTCTGGTTGTCGTGCAGCGAGTGCACGCGCACGCTGCCTTGGGGCTGTGCGTCGGGTCTTCTAGAGCGTCGGCGAGTTTGGCGAAATCTCCGACACGCTTCGCGTCGTGGTTTGAGCGTAGGCAGGAGATCAGTTTCGATGGGACGCAGAGCCTTCCGAGGCGTAGCTTGTCCGCTTTTGCGTGGTCCCACATTGGCATGGAGTTGATAATCGATCTAGAGAAGGCGAGTCCCTCGATTCTGAGGCCGTATTTCTTTGCGACCGCTAACATACTGCTGAGCTCGGCCGGGAGGCCCCTCACTTTCGGTTTCCATCGTTGTAGGAAGGGGTTTATTCGCAGCTCGGCCGTCCGCGGGCGACAGTCTTTCGGGACATGCCCGGCGAAAATATCGTCTGCCACGTAGGCCCAGATGGGTCGGTCCTTGCTGAAGTCAAGGTAAGATTTGAGCCATATGATGTCTATTGCTTCGCATCTCGCTTCGAGGTCTAGCATGTTGAGACCACCCATCGCGACGGGGCGACATACGTGCTCCATTGCAACTGGAGGGGTGTGGCGTTCGTCCCACAGATAGCTTCTTATAACCTTGGTAAGTCGTTTCACGATCACGTCTGGCATGCGCTGGACCATCGTGAAGAATTGAGTCATTCCGCCGACAATCATCTGAACTACGTGCTTCTTTCCTTGCAGCGTGGCATGCCCTGTCTTCCACCTACTCATGGCTTGCATGAGGGGCTGCCTCATGGCGACGATCTTGGTCAATACCAGCGACCAGATGTCAATCTGATCGGTGCCGTTTCCGAAGAAGGCTCCGAGTATGCGTACCGCCTCTCCCTCCTGAGCAACGTGAACGTTCCTGGGATAGTTCTTCCATGCGCCGGTGAGTCTATAGGTCTCCGCCATCTCATCGCGAAAGCGGCGGCTTCCAAGCGGGATGATCTCAGTCTTGCTAATATTGAATCTGGCTTTCGCAGCTGAGCACCACGTATCCAGAATTGTCTGGAGGGTATTGAAATCGTCTCGCTCGGACAGATACACCGTTGTATCGTCCGCGAAGAGTACTGCCTTCAAGATCTCATCGCATCTCGGGATGGTGAAGCCTTCCAGGTCTGATTTCCTGATCATTGCTGATAGGGGTTCTATCGCCAGGTCAAAGAGGAGACAGGACAGAGGATCGCCTTGTCTCACGCCTCGGTAGATTCGGTATGGTTTACTCAGTATCCCATTGACCATAATGGCTGTAACTGCATTTTTGTAGAGCGACTTGGTTAGGTTTATGAAGGACTCTGGGATTCCGAATTCTTTGAGGACTCTCCACAGGTAGTCATGAGAAATCTTATCGTAAGCTTTCTCTTGGTCTAGAGCCACAATGGCACCGTTGAACTCGTTAGCTTCCGTCCAGTGCAGCATCAGCCTGGCTAGCTGAGTGTGATTATGGATCCTCCTTCCGGGGACGAAACCGGCTTGCGCGTGGTGGATCAAGCAAGGCGCCACGTCTGCCAGTCTGACTGCGAGGGCCTTGCTCAGCAGTTTGTAATCTGTATTGAGCAGGGTTATGGGGCGGTAATTAACCACCTTTGACCGTTCGCCTTTCTCTTTGTAGATGGGCGCGATCCAGCCGTGGGCAAAGGATGTCTTGGTGCTCACGCCGTGGATCCTGGCGTCCTCGAAGGCTGCGGTTAGGAGGCCGACAACGTCGAATCCCTGCCGTTCCGGGTAGCGAGAGTCTTCGACAAACCTGGCGTGGAGGGCCTTCCAGACTTCGAAGGGTACCCCGTCGATGCCGGGCGCCGTACCATTCTTGGCGAATCTTAGCGAGAGGAGGCACTCATCGTACGTGATTGCGCTTTTCAGGGTGCCAGCCTGCTCTACTGATACTACGGCATCTAGACTACTTAGGGCTTTGACGATATCAGCTTCTCTAGCGTCTGCGGGCTTCACTTCCGGGCCATCTCGCTGCACGTTCATATGATGGGCTCTCGCCATGTCGGCCATTCTGGTGGAGTCTTTCTCATATATCTTCTCTCCCGCGGCACCCCGCTGATCCTCTCTCTCGAAAGCCTGGATAATGTCACGAGGGGCCGCCTCACGGTGCAGCTTAGACCAGTACTTCGTTGGTCTGTCTCCATACAGCCGATGGGTCGCGCGTGAGTTCTGCTGTTGTTGCTTGTACCTTCGTTGCTTTAACTGACGCGTCTGCTTCGTCAGAGCTTCTAATTCTTGCAGTTTGGCCTGTTCCGACAGGTTTCTGTCGGCCTTGACGCGTCTCATGGCGGACTCGTGGTCCCGGATCTCGGCGAGGAGCTTGGGGATAGTTTCGCGCTCACGGGCGCGGGCTAGCTTCATCAGGTCAGTTTTGAATCGGTGGAGGACTAGCTGAGGGTTTTCGTTCTCAGATCTCACGCCTGTCGTCGCCATGTGCGCCAGTTCTTGCGTTGCCACCAGGCCCCTCTGGCGGATGCTCCTCGTCAACTTGCAGTCCTTGATCAGCTGGAGGGGAAATACGGGTCGCCCGGGGCCTACTATAGGCGCGTTGTCAGAGGTGAGTTGAACTAGTATCAAGCTATGGTCCGTCCGGACTCCTGCTTCGCATATGCGCCAGTCCCTGGCACCTTCAAAGATTGCCTGCGTCATGTAGAAACGGTCGAGCCGCGAGAAGACCGCGTCGCATCCCGTGCCGCGGTGGAAGGTATACTCGCGTGTATTGGGGTACGTGGCTCTCCACCCATCAGCCATCATGAGCCCGAGACTGAATTTTAGGTCGTCCAGGACAAGCGTAGATTGATCCGGCCCCTCGTTGACAGGGAGACGGTCGAGGCTATCCTCAACATTGTTGAAGTCTCCAGCCATGACGTGGGGCTTCGGGATTCCTGGGTTGTCTTCGTAGAACTTCCCTACCTCCTTGAAGAAACGTTTACGTTCCTCCACACCTTCTGAGGTGGGGGCGTAGATGCATAGAATATGTCGTGAGTCGCCACCTTGGCACGTAATCGTGACTTGGATCGCCCTTCCTGGGACCACTATCGTTGCTGACGCGTCCGACGTCTTCAGATACCTCGCGTTCAGTACAATAGCAACTCCTTCCCGCTGTGTCGGGGCCTCTTGATTCTCGGAGTGGAATATCTTCAGCTTCTTCGCGAACATTTTGTGGATAGCCGCCTTCCGTTCGTTGGTCAGGTGCGTCTCCTGGAGGAGTAGAACAGCAATACGGTTGTCCGTCATCATGCGGTAGACCTTCCCCCATTTGTTATTGGGGTGGTCGCGTATGAGATTGCCGTATCCGTTTATATTTAACGAGGCAATTTGTAGCGGAGGTCTTGCGGCTCAGCTCCTCCTCCTTGCGGAATCTGTGCCGTTCTTGCGGTGGAGGCTCAGCTTCCGGGGGGTCCATGGGTTGGGTCTGCGGATGGGGAGTCTGATCGTTAGGTGCGGGTGTTGCGTCGGCCAACCTTGGGGTTGGTATTAAGAGCTGTTCAGGTGGGTCTGACCGGCGACCGCTGTTACCGGCATGTTCAGGTGAGTCTTCGATTTGTTGCAGAGGGTTACGAGGCGGCGTGCTTCCGTTGCTGCTGAAGACATCCTCGGGGGAAGGTTGAGCACCGGCAACCGTTCTCCCTCCGTCTTCTGCAGAGCGCATTAATCCATAGCTGGCGAGTGTTCGGCCGTGATTTAAAGGGTTTGTATGGGGAGTATTCGCGGTTGCTCTGTCAGTCAAGGTACAACCATGGCCTTGACTCAAGATGGTTTTTTCCCTCCATCGCGGGCGGTGTAGCTCGGTAATTGTACAGCCAATTAGCCTTGCTTTAGCGTTAGCATGGTCCACCGACACCTAAATAAGCTGACCATTTGTTCGCGCGTTAGGAGCTTTCCTGTCCCCGCAGGTCAGTAGATGTGGGCTCCCGACGGACGTCGCGATTCAGAGTTCTGACATCGTACGCTGCATACGACGTGTTTCCTCTGGCGACTGCATTCCACCCAGGGTGTCAGACCTGGCGCACGTGTAGTCTCTACCTCATCTCGTCCTCGTCCCAGTCTCGATACTCCGTGCAGCTCTCCTCCGCCATCTGTTGATACGTACTGATCTTTTGTGGGCCTGTGGATGCAGGCCAGTGGTACGGAAATCCTGAATGGGGTCTGTGTCTCTTCGGTGCATCTTCGATGCACTATCATACGCATTTCAGACATGGTCTAGCGGTAGTTTACATGCCAATCTGAGCCACCAAGAAATTCAAGAGAAGTATTCGTGGGACAGCCGTGCGCACTGTTCTGCGCAGTCGAACTGCTCTCCATACGCCGTCTGGGACGGTCGTAGCTGGCCGCGTGAAAGGTGGCTCACGCCCGCCACTTCCTATTGCTGCCTCCTCCACCATACCCGCCGCGGCGTCCGTTGTTTGGGCCTTGGCCGTGCCATGGCCTCGAGTTCTGGTCGTTGTCTCTTCCGCGTCCGGGCGTGCGCGGCGTGTATCGGTCGTCGCGTCTGGGACCCCGATCGCCGTGTCCTCCACTGCCCCTCCTGGCGTTCTGGCTCATGGAGTGTCCGCGTTGGAGGGGTTCCTGCGCGCGGGTGTCGTCGCGCCGGTTGCGTCGGTCGCCAAAGACTCCTTGCCCTGGCTCCGGGCCGTTCCAGCCCCTCGTCCTTGGGAACGGACAGAGATGCGAGGGGTGGCTTACGCTCCGGCATCCGGAGCACGGAATAACTTGGCGTACCCTGCCCGTGCCGATTGAGAAACTCCTGTATCGCCGGGAACGGAGGTGAGCTACCCATCTTCTCCACTCTCTGACGTCCCGCGTTGGGGAACGCATCGTGACGTTCGACACGTAATTGCCGTTTCCTAGTTGAAGCGTCTCGATTGTTAGCGTGTTCAGCACTTCCTGCACGGCCTGATTGAGGGACAGTCCTGCGAACTCGACGTTTGAGCCCACCATCCTTTCCATCCAGGTTCTCATGTCGTCCTCCTGCAGCACGCGCAGGATTGCCGCACGGATCTTCTGGTCGTCACCTCGAAGGAAGCCTTCGACCATGAAAAGCCAAGACGGGATAGTGACAGCGCGCGGGAAGGTGAGAAATGAGAGCGAGGGGAAAGACCACGCGCTCCTTGCAAGGGCCCTGGCAGCGCCTCGTTGCGAGAGGCCGCGGACTGCCCAGAGCGTAGGAAGTTCGCGTTGGCGCGTCCTGGCTCCATCCTCCGGTTCCGGAGGCACGACGTCGAAGTCTTCGTCGCCTGTGATACGTTCGACGTGGCGTCTGATCGCGTCTTCTACACGACGATTGAAGGTGTCGTCCTCCGAGTACTGATAATTGAAGACTTCGACTAGAACGACTGTTCCTGGGGCGTCGCTCCAAATCTCACGTGTCCAGTCTCTAGCCATCCCTCTCAGGGCCATCTCTGGGTCATCCCTGTGAACTGTAGGGAACCCTCCTTCCGGAGCGTCCGTTGGAACCTCCTCGTCCTCCACGGACTCCGTACTGAGGGCTGCGGGCATCAGCTCGCCTTCCTCGAGGTGCCATTCGCGTGCGATGGAGGTCTTCTGATCGCCTTCATCCTCGTCTTCATCGTCGTACTCGTTGTGCCTCATATGGATGTCACGCGCTTCTCCGAGGTCGTCTGCAGCGTTGTTCCGTTCGTATTCGCGAGGATTGTCATTGAACAGCCCCGGGGATGCGTGCAGGGGCGCGCGTTCGCCTTGTCGGCTCGTTGGCGGACGCAGCGGGCTCGGCTGAGCAGCCCATCGTGTGCTCGGGAGTGGGTGGTTTCCAATATACTGGGCCGCCCTCGTATTTGGGGCTGGGATGTACTCCGAGGCTAGTCTGCCGACTGGATGGAGCCCGCCCGTCTCGTGAGGATAGCCGGTGTTGAACGTGGGTTCTGGCGCATAGACTGAATTCTCGTGGAGGTCGTCGCGCCGTCGGGATGGACCGGACGAGGCGTGGTCATCCCGTCCGGGGCGTGCAGCAGCATAACCGCTGGAGGCTCGCTGCGTCTCTCGTCTCTGGGTGCCAGACGGGCCAGCACGCGGCTCCGTGGCAGGCGGAAGCCTCGTCGAACTGCGGCTCGCGGCAGGCTCGCTCCTCCCGATGACTGTCCTCTCTTCGAGAGCCTGCCGCATGCTCCTTTGTCTAGCCTCGTGTAGTTCGCGTTCGCACCATCCTTCGTTTCGCGGGGCAGCTCGGGACTACTGGCAGTCTTGTTCGGGGCTCGTGTATCGAGCTCGGCCTTTGCCTTTGTCGCGTTTGGTAGGCGCAGGTTGTGAGTCAGTCTGAGGCGTCTTCGGCTCCGCGCTGTCCTCTGTGCGCGAGTCTCCGATGACTGGGATCAGCGTGCGACTGCCGAGAGGGTCGGCTGCGCTGCTGCGAGAGAGGCTATGCGGGGCACTGGTCGGGATAGGACCATGAGGGAGGGAAGGACGTGCTCCTGTCACCGGTGGGCTGGAGCAGATGGCCATCTCCGAGGGATGTTGCCCTTGGGCGTTGCGTACAGACGGCTGGGCCGGGGTAGACACTGCTACAGGACTAAATACGCTGTTACGAGCCTCGACGTCTCTCTCGCGCTCTCTCAATGTATCCTCTCCGTTCCACGGGTTAAAGGCGGCGAGCTGCCCTGCGTGCATTTCTGGCAGCCTGAGAGGGGACGGGGTTTGCTGCCTCTGTCTCCGTCGCGCTCGAAGTGTGTCCTCGGGGTTGGGCGAACCCGTCCAGTATCGCTTCCTAGCATTTCGGGCATCATCGTGCGGCAGTGGGTTAGAAACCGGCTCACCATTGAACACGAAGTTCGGGTTCATGTCGGCGACATTGAAGATGACGCCCTGGCCGACGTTCGTTCCGAGATCGTCGTCGTCGTTGTCTCCGAGACGACTCGCACCTTGGAGGCGGTGGCACGTCACATGCGGGGGGTCTTCGATGTCTGGGATGGGAGAGAAGAAGCGGAAATAATCGGTGCTGGCCTGCGACGGGGCGTCGCGCTGATTGGCCAGCGGGTGGAAGGGGGAGAGATTGTCGAGCGGGTTAGTGATCGGGCCCGCAAAAGCCTCCGTGACTTCAATCAGATGCGCCGTGGCGGCGAGGAGCGTCGGGGACTGCGGGGGATCGCCTTCGACTGAAGCGACCGAGGGAGTCCAATCGAAACTCAACGGAGACGAACTCCTCGAGTCGATTGCCGTCTCCGAGCTTCCCCATTCGGAGGCCGCAGGCTCGGGGCCAGGGGAGCCGGGGTGGAGCGTCACAGCGTCATCGTCATCTTCAGCGACGTCCAGCTGCGCACGCGTTAAGATAGCAATGTAAGTAGGGGCACAAGTAGCTTACCATAGCGTTCGCAATGTAGTCGGCCGTCAGACCCGTGTCTGGACCGGTCTGGGGCGGCATGGCAACGTCTACGTCCATGTCATTGCGTCGCGGGAGCTGGGTGAGCGGCGGCGGATTCTGGGGAGGGGTGCCCAGATCGAAAGTGTCGCGCGCGATCTCGGGCGTCGAAGAACGAGCGACCGAGCTGCTGGCGGTCGGCGCGTGCTGCGCGGAGACTCCAGCGTTTTGAGTGGGAGGAGGGGGCGTGGCGCGGACCAGAATTCGCGAGCCATTCGGGGTGTAGCTTTCCTCGCCTAACGATAAGTACACGCCGTGCGCGATACGGTGGAGGGGTTCAGACATGGTGCTTGGGTAGATTGAGACGTGGGACGTGAGGGCGACTCAGGCAGTGGCAGGAGTTGGCTTGTAGCTGGGGAGGGGAGACGAAGGAGGGCGCGACTCGCACGTACATTATGTGACGGCGAGCTCGTCTTGCAGCCTTCTATTCCTTGCGCCATTCAGCAGGGGCGCGCGGCTCCTGCCGCTCTTCGCGCTGTCGGCGACCGTCGCGCTTGGGGCCGCGTTGCATGCCAGGGGTCGCATTTCGTCGGGGCGAGTAGCTAGAGGAGTGCGCGTACGCAGCAGAGGAGGTGTTGATTCCCAGAATGGCAGTCCGGAGCTGGCAGCCGCCAGCGCGCTCGGCCGGTGACTTAGGAACGGCTTGGCTCGACACTTTTTAGGGTTTAGAGACCGGCGCTCCGGCCTTCCCAAAGCGGCCGGGCTGTGTACGGCGTGCTTCCCCGGAAGCCAGACTGACGTGCTCTTGTGTCTTCGTCTCCAGCCCGCGCAGACTGTGGTTCACGCCTGGGCATAGCTGGGCGTGCGTAGACTCTTCGAGGATTGAGGCTTGTGTTGGTGCCGCTTGCGCAGCGCAGCGGGCAGAGGCGGGGACACTGGAGTGGGATCTTAGCGGCTGCTTGGATCGTCCATGTGTTGTCGCCTGCAGCGCGTCGCGCGTCCGTCCCGTCGGTGCGTTGCTGCCGTATCGCGCCGCTCGCTCAGCGCTCCGTCCTTCCAAAGCAAGACAGAAGACACGAAAGGACGTCTCCCGCTGTGCCTGGGCAGGCGTTAGCTTGCTCGTGCCTCGCCCTCGCATCTCTCCGTCTCGTCGCCTGTGTCGCTCACCGGCCCGTTGTGACTTCGGACTCGAAGGGGTAAGTGAGAGCCTTCTGTGTGTTCTATGGCAGTGCACGACTGACTCGCGGGAGTGGGGTAGCTTCCACAGTTCCGTCATCGCGCGAAGTACACGCGCGCTCGAGCACAGGACAGAGGCAGGAGCGCGCTGCGTTCTTCTTCGTCCAGCTGGTTGGGTGGGCTGCGGCAGGTGCTCATCTGCTGCGTCTCACAGCGCGGGGCATGGTGGTCCTTAGGTGCGTCACCGTCTAGCTTCACGCTCACGAGAGACCGCTGCGCGTATGACGGCTTTCTAGTCTAGCTTGCCGCAGGGAGGCAGCCTCCTCCGTCGCCCTCACGTCCCGCGGGCCTCGAAGGGAGCGGCTTAGTCGCAGCAGGAAGGTCATGACTCTTCTTTTGAGAGCTCAGTACGTGTCGCAGCCAGGTCTAGGCTCGCGTTTGACCAAGTTCACAGGGAGAGGGGTTCTGCAGAGATAGGCGAGACTCCTCGGGAAGTCTCGGGCTCTCCGTTCGCGCCGTCTCGCAGCGCATCGGCCTGGATGAGCCGTCAGCCTGCTCAAGCGGGTCGTCTCGCGTACAGTCCAGCAGGTGCGTATAGCAGCTGGGGCTTTCATGTTGCCGTTGACATGTTGCGCCATTCTACCGACTAGAAGTGTCTATCTCCGGAGAACAGCAAGCGTTGCGACGGTCGGAGAAGCTCCGAGGCTTGCTGATCGTTTCGCCGGGGCTGTGGGGCTGGCGGAGCTCCGGCGTGAGCTTGATACGCGTTTGGCCTGGTGCTGATACGAGAACTGTTTCAGGCTCTCCTTCTCCCAGCTTGCACGCGCGGCTTGGCGCAGGTTTGGGGCTCTTCTGCTACTCGACGCTCTCGTACCGCTGGGCGGCGGCTCGCTATGTCGTAGGAGTTCAGGTTAGACCTCTGAAGATACGGCGGCGGCGTAGGCGTGTAGTAGGGAGCGGAGAGTACAGGGTGCTTCGGTCATTAATCGGAAACGTCGATCATGGGTTCGTCCAGCCAGCATCCCGCGCCTGTACACGGCCGCTCCATCAGCGCCGGTCTAACTCGTGTAGGGGAGGCTAGGTCCATCTCGACCAACTCAGCAGCCGACCACTTCCACGTTGCCCGGCCCATCGATCGCAGCCTCGCTGCCAGCAGTTGGGGAAAGGTGAGTTCTACTTCCACCACCCTGTTTCCTTCGCATCCGTTCGTAATCCTCGCTCTCGCAAGACCCTCCTCATCTCGCCATATCTCCGCTACGCGGCCCAGGATATGCGGCTCATACGTGTCGTAGTCGTCGAAGGGGGCCTTAGGTGTGTCGCGAGCTGCTTGCGAGACCGCCAGAATTTTGACGAGTCTTCCCACAGCGATCGGTTCATCCGGCCTTATCGCAAGGGTATAGGCGTGTCTCTGCCCACCGTCTTCGTCGTCTGGGGAGGTGTCCAGCCACCCGGTCCACTTAGCAATCAACAGGAGAAATTTCGATCGCCTTGGCGGCGGGATGAAATCGGGTGGCATGGGGGGTAGGGGCGTGCTGGTTCGGAGGGTGCGGGGAGGGTGAGAGGTGCTATTTCAGAGATGCTGAGCGTGGCGTGGATTCGTGGATGAGGGAATCGTTGTGTGGTGGGCTGGCATCTCTGCTCGCAGAATATAGCAGCTGCTTGAGCGTCCTCTGTGGCATCGGCAGCAGACATGAGACTTCATCTGTCCCTACGCGAGTGCATCCAGTCATGGCGGAAACGAATAGTATGCAATGAAAGTGAGGGAGAGGCTCGCTCTCATCATGTCTCCACCAATGGGCGATAGGGAGTGTATAGTGCTTGACATCGGTTCGTGAGCCGAAACTTAGCAGGACGTTGCGCGGTAGACGTTGAACGGTAGACATCGAAAAGGGATGTCGAGCGATGGACGTTGAGGCGTAGACGTTGAGCGGTAGATGTTCAGGGAGCTCAATCGATCCCTAGAGGGGGTCAAACTTCATGTAGAGATTCCAGTTGGGTGGCCCATGAATTACATGATGGAAATTGTAGTTACATGGAGGGGTATCTCGTGCTAGAAAGCGCGTCTCCATCTGGAGATGGCCAGCGTGCTTCTGACATCGGTTCGCTAGCCGAAACTCAGCTTGGAATCCGAAATGCAGCTCGTCATGGCGCCCGCAAGCGTGGCCATAACGGGCATGGAGGAGAGAGGGTCGAACGGCTCTGTGACGACCTCATCCGGAAGCGTTTGGTATGCAGCTGTCGTTTTGGGCGGGCTTCGCTGCCAGGGGGTGCAGGCGCGTATCCAGGCGCCGGTGGCGGGCGGTTTGATCTTATCAGATATCTCCACGTGGCGCAGTACGATCTCGGGCCTTCTCAGGTCGGCGCTGGGCTGCAGACGCCTATGTTCGATTGTCGCGTACTCCTCGCGTTGGTTCAGGAGCTCGAGAGGTGGCTCGGCCGCTGCCTGTCGCAGCGTGCATTCTGCATCTGGCTCTGCTAAGCCTTGCACAGCCGAAGTTTAGGCCTCGCGGAGAGGGTTGGGTGGGAGATCGGATCTCAGGAGAGCCGGGGCTCTCTCGCAGACTCGCGTCTCTGGACGTTCAAGAACTCCATTGTGGGCGGACCACTAGCTCTACGCATCTCTGACGGCCAACATTGATACTACAGGACCCCGGTGTGGCTGCTCCTAGGAGCCAGTGACCGTGGGAAAACGCACCCTGATGTAAGGCTCCAACCATTTAGTTTATTTACTGTTTATAAACGGTTATTACTGTATACTGTTTCAGTTTATTTACATGACCGGGAGTAAATGGGGTAAAAGGTTTAGTAAACAGTAAATAAATAGTTGGTCGCTGGGGGCGGCTTACCACTCAGAGAAGCTTTTAAACACATACCCTGGCATATAATGAGGCGTCAGACCGTCAAAGTCTTCGAAGTACAGACGGTTCGAAGGCTCCAGACAACCTCACTTGCCCCGGGGCATTCATTAATGACCCCGATTGAGGCAAGGCTTATGTCATCTCTGAGCGCCTACTCACATGTCACTCTCAAAGATTCCTCAAAGCCCGCTGAGGGCTCTTCCTACTCATGTACTGGTTGCTCGAGCAGTGGTACGGTCCATTCAAGGCAGACAGAGTAGGATATTATGGATTCAAGCATATCTCAAGGACCCTTAGGTGAAACCGTTTGTTTACTGTGTATTTACTGTTTATAAACATTTACTAACACTTTACTGTTTATTTACACCTCCCGGTGTAAACATAAACTAAACGGTTGGAGCCTTACCCTGATGGTGGTTGGAAGAAGAGGAGCCCAGTATGTCAGTATGTTCACTGCTGAGCAAGCAAGTAAGCATACGGAGTATGTAAGCAAGTGAGTAATTGAGTAGGTAGTAAGTACGTAAGTAAGTAAGCAGGTAAGTAAGTAAGTAAATAAGCAGATAAAGAAGTAAGTAAGTAAGTAAGTAAGTAAGTAAGCAAGTAAGCAAGTAAGTACGCAAGCAAGTCAGCAAGCAGGTACGTAAGTAATCAGGTAAGTAAGCAAGTAAGTAAGTAAAGATGAACGCGCAAAATGTAGGCGCCTCGCTCTTGTCTTCCTCCTCCTTCGTTCCTTGTCACCACGTCCTCTGCTCGTACATGAAACTCTGCGCGGAGACCTCTCAAAGATAGGAAACTGGGAGCGGAGACTGTGGGAGTGCGGAAGTGTTAAAAATGTGCGTATGAAACCAACTGCGTGGCATACCTGTACTGACCGAGTGATGGTGCAGACTCACACTTCACGACTGATCGCCTATGTTGTGCATACGTCGACTCAGCGGAATACACCATGCACGCACCCTTGCTCCTTGCACCCTGCCCAAGCGCGTCGCGTCCGTTCCACCTGTCCTAGCTCGGACGCGGACCGGCAAGGCCTCCAAAGGACGCGAACGTTCGACTCGAGCGCGTTCATTCAACCCAAAGCCACCCGCGCCGCGACAACATGTTGTCGAACAGGAACACACTAGCAAGCTCAGGCTCTCCCCTGGCAACGTCATCGACTATCTGGAGCAGAACGTGTCTGATTGGTTCACCAAGCATGGCCAACAAGCAGCGGAGCGCCTCCACCGTTTCGGTGTCCCCAAGGACGCCTTGAAGCCATTGCTCAAGGTATATCGGACACGTATGGAGGCCGGAGACGTGTTCCGCGACCTGGAATACGGGGAGGACAACCTCGCCCGGATGGCCCGCGACCTCTCGTCTGGGAACAGGTCCGCCG
>WJSG01010488.1:0-11555 GCA_016618145.1 Sanghuangporus lonicericola | reverse complement strand
ATGTTTTCTGTCACGACACATCCAAATGGTGGGAAGTTCTCTCCAGAGTACTGATAGCCATAATCAACCTGCATCATGGCCCATCAATATTCTGCGGTAGTCCATATGATTCCAAGAACATTACTCTACTTACCAGATTGGCACCCACTGGTACTAGACACAAAGCAGCAACAACTATTCCCAAGGGCTTGTTCCTGCTCAACACATATGCACGAAGGGCAGAGAATGCTGCTTGCATGTGTCAGGAACCATGGCCGATGACTGGAAGCACAGCCTACCTGCTCCAGGAATGAATTGCAGTATTCCCCCTGCATGCGTGGCTATGGAAAACAAGGAACAGCTGCAGGCATCAACAATGATTTTGCAGTCATCTGAGCTCTGCAAGGCTTCATACGGACCTCTGGTTCTGGTCAGATTGGCCATGGCTCAGACTGAGACTGCTGACCTTATTAGTAGGGAAAGATGCAAACTCAACCAACACCATGACATAGACCATCATGGAAATCCACTTGTTTGCAAAGAACAAGAGTGATGCTCCGCTGATGCGCTTTGTAGTCCAGAAGTACACCACTTCTCGATCAAATGTGAGGACAGTGTCGTAGAGAAGGAGAACTATGGCAAGAAAAAGTGTCGGCTCGACATGTACAAGCTTGCAGATTGGAGTGAACGCACCTGCGGTTGCCATAGCACAGTAGTCGCCTGTATAGCTTTGGGACGGAGTCAGCAACCCTTATTTGTGATGAGAGACCTGCGACATACAGGGTGTCGAATAGGGCCACGGTCGCAGCAGCATCATCAGCATTGGAAGACATGGTGAGGTCGAAGGAGGACCCTCAAGTCACTGAGGGTGAAGGAATATTGCGACTACAGTCATGGCATAACCAGGTCTTATATTGCACACGACAGTACGGTCACCACCTAATAGGGTGCCTGTCGTCGGATGGTCGTCGAGGTACACACCTGGAAACCACCATGTCCGATAATCTCCTAACCACATCATGCGGTAGCGAGTCTGTGCGAGTTCGAGGCAGCTGCACACCGCAGTTGCGTGGACCAGATGTTGTGCGGCTGAACGCCCGTCTAGCCAATTGAATAGTGTCGCTGGATCAACCTGAAGGTGATTTGGATGGTCCGCCATGACGATAGAACGAAGAAGGCATGCAGGTACCGGCAGGAACTTTGTGACTGTGCGGAATGCAGTGGCATACTGTACCATTTAAATCTATTCAACCAGTCACGCGTCACAGAGGCCCAAAATGGTCGAATTTTGGGCCTCTGTCACAGGTCACCGGGCGAGTGGTCGGATACCTCGTCCGGGCGCTTACCGCCTTCGGCAGGGGCGCGCTGCCGCGCGCCCTAGTTTGGTCGAAATTCGACCGGATGTCACGCTCGTCCGGCCGGTTGGTCGAATGGTCGAACCCAAACCCACCGGTCACAGGTCACACCCCTGGTTGAATAGATTTAAATGGTACAGTAATGGCACGGCCAGATGAGGTGCCATGGAGATGGGTATGTCAACAAGCATGCTGCCATCTGACATCATGATCCTAATATCAGCGCAACTAGATGGATAGAAGAGTGAGCTATGGTTCCTGTACAACCGTCAGTTCGACTGAACGAAACGCGCGTGTGCACATCATGAGAAACAACTCAACAGACCGTCGAGGACCCTCATCATCGGAAAGATGAGGTGAGTTACATCTTCCCAGCCTCGCGTCGCCTTGGACGACTGCTCAACGCGTGTTCAGAACACTTGCAACACAGAATGTCAGCGCTGGAGATGGCAAACCGGAGGATGCATGTTCGGAGGCATGCTGCGCCAGCTTGGACGTATGAACAGCAAGCGTGGCAGGTTGGGAGGAGCCCGACGAGGCGGAAGCAATCCGGGAACATCAAACAAAATCTTACCGTCGTGTGTGATTGCACCTGCGCGAGAGCATCTTAAGATGACACTGAACTCGCACGGAGCAAGAGCAGTAGGCGGGATTGAGGGATAGCTTGTTATAATAGAACTTAACTGCATGGGCGCATACCGAGAGAGATCTCGAGTGTAGGTACTAGCGGACGACATCGAGACGTAGTAATCGAGACATCCGAAGCAACAACAATGGGCAGCGCAGCGAGCCGAGTGAGACGAGACATACAGGCATCGAGACGTATGTGAACGGTGGGGGGTTGTCTATGAGGAGTGGGTAACGATATAAAGTGCATTGACACTTCACAATTTAGCAACAATAACGACGCTGGCGAGCAGATACAGGGGATCCGGGCGAACTGGAAGAGCCATCCCAGGGACGCAAAACCGACAAGACGTCAGGAGCACTGTGGGCATACTTAGCGTTCGTGCTTGAGGGAAGCAGCAACTGAGAGCATAGCGGCATCCGAGCTANGAGGGAAGCAGCAACTGAGAGCATAGCGGCATCCGAGCTACTAGGAGCGACCCCAGCCGCCAGAGAACGCGTCGCGCCTGAGCGACACGGTATGCGGGTATGAGGGCGGGCATGATGATGTGCGCGACGGAGATGCGCGCGCCGCGGTTCGTAAGAGGGCTGGATAGGACGGATGGGGCTGAGGATAACGAGGCCCACGGATAGAGCCGCGGTGTCGCCGAGGGCGGAGGAGACGGAGGCGCGAAGAGCGAAGAGCGGCGCCGCCTGCGCAGACGTTGTGGAGGAACGCGCGTAAGCGGAAGGCACGCAAGCACGTGAACGTGACACTGGTACGGGCGAGGGTGTGCGCAATTCCTCCTGGGGGAGGTCGAGGTGTCGAGGCACACTCCCGTGTACCCGGGCGAACGTCGGCTGCTGGCCGCATTCAGCGCGAGCCCCCTCCATCCTGCCCGTGAGCGACATGTCAATGACCGTTCCCCACCCATGATACGCAAATGGAGGCCCGGCGCGATCCTCCTTCCCATGAACCCGCCCAGTACTTCCAGTACGTCGATACGCATGTCACTTACCTTGAGAATGTCCCTCTTCCGCGTAAGCCCTTCCGTTCTCCGTCATCTTCAAGGTGACGTTCGAGAGCCGCGTCTGGGGCTGCCTCAAGTATTGAGTGATCGCCCGGGATTTGCAGGCAGTCCTCCGGGGCCAACGTCGTAGTTCTCTAAGAGACGAGCGAGCCCAGATCGAGGATGTCCCAGTACTTCCAGGGGTGTCGGGCTCGGGCTCGACGTGCGCGGCGGGAGAAAGAGGCGGAAGAGCCGCCCGGGTCTGCATACAAGACGCATCGAGACGCCATAGACAGCGTTGTCTGATATGAGCCTCAGGAGAGGGGAGTAATATGCAGCAGCACAGGCGGGACTGTGGACGTGGACGACGACCTCAGGACGCAATTCAGGGCAGGCCGCTCCCATGCAAACGTCAATACAGCACGGCTTCTAAGTACCACAGACACGGAGCAGCAGCGTGACGGACGATGTCGATAACATCCTCGAGAATCCTCTCCGACTCAGAGAGCGGACGGGTACTGACATTCTCGTACCACTCTCCTACAGCAAGACCACCGGCGTACATTCCCTGATTCTCTTTGAGTGCAGCCCTGCGCCTCAGCGAGGTGGTCAGCCCGCGGTCGCAGCGCTTCCTGGTACCCTCCCGTGTCCAGCACAAGCACGTCGGTACTATCTGCCCGATTCTGTCGAACTGGACGTTCAAAGTGTCTCTAGTCAGCACACAGTACAGACTAGGCGGATGTGCGCGTCCAGTTTGCTTACCTCCGTTGCATTGCAGCACCTGAGCTGACTCTCCGCCATCTGCAGTACAGGTACTGTAGCCAGCCTTCCACCAGCCTCGTGTTCCGTACAATTCCGGGAGAAGTACGCGAACATCTCGTTTCTAGCCTGCGCCGCACAACACATCGCACAGATGCGTCCTATCATCATCTCAACATCGCAGGTTCACATTGCGAGCTCGGGCAAGTGAGCCTTCACCTCATGCCATGCCGGCGTTCCGGCCCCACCGACATCTCCTAGGATTCCGGACAGTTGATTAGGTTTCCGACTTCCGCACGACTTCGACAGTCTGCGGATGTTCGGACTTGCGGACGAGGTGCGCAGGTTCGAGGTACCAGCATGTGTGGAGGGATCTGACATGTACATGGGCGGCGGACCTGTACACCGGGTTCGCAGAAGTGCGCCCGCATACTTGTTGCGATCACGCGAGCGAGTTGTATGATAGGATGCGCATTAGCTGACGACCGAGATGAGTACTCGCTCGCAGCCCGCGCATAGTGTGTTTGAACTGACGATGCTTACCTCTTGAGGGAAAATGCGGGGCGTGCAGTCGACAACAAGAAAGGCGACCACGAGAGCCGCCGTAGATAGGGGGTAGAAATGGGGGCCGTCCTGACAAGGCGGAGACAGCTCAGCGCCACGAACCTCGACCGTAACTCTCATGAACATCGATCCCACTGCGAACGTGTTGATTATCGTCGAGGGCAGTGCGGTCGTGACGTGGCAAGCGAGGTGAGCCCGGAGCGGCCCTGTAGCAATGACGCGATGTACTGTGAGACTGGGTTAGAATGCGGGAGCTTGGAGATGGGGATCCCGGATGAACGATCGCTCCTGGCTCACCTCGCTTGCCAGCGGCGTCGTGAGGTCGCGCGGAATAGTCCCGAAGACTAACACTTGTATGCACCAGGTACCTAGACGGATGAATATGACGGGAACGTTGCAACTCTCCTCCGCACGTACCTGCAGAGAGCCTCCAATCGAACTGGACTACCAGCTCGCTCGAGCCCATGCTCGAGCCGAATGCAACGAGCGTTGAGAACGCTTACTCTAGTTGAACGCCAAGGCCGCGTCGTCGTGCTGGTGGTCATATCGCTGCGCACATATCGGGGCGTGCTTGCGCCGTCATTGCTGATTCCTGAGACATATCGCAGCCAGCCCGCGGTGTGAGGGCAGAGGCTGATGATGCATGCGACGCAGTTCCTGCAATAATTCCAGATATCAGTCCAGAATGATGAAGGTGAAACACGTCACTTGCCTGACCGGTTTCTTCGGGTCGGGATGTTGTTGCACTGGCGAAACACGGATGCAAGCTCGTCCTGGGTGCGCGACAGGTAATTAATGCCACACGCTGTCTGGGTAGACGAATCAGGCTCACCGAGAATGCCACGGGGGTCTGGAGGGGTCTGGCTTGAGAGAAGGATGTCGTCTTGGACAACGATCGCGTCACTGGAGCTACATGTCGCGCATACGACGATCTCCGCGTGTGTCTGGCCCTCGTGGGGGGCTCAGGGACGAAGGAGCGGGGCAGGTCCTCGGGGACTCAACCGGCCTGGTCTGGCACATCGCGGGTAGTCAGTACGCAGAAGAAAGAAGAGTGAACTACTCACCACGGTGTGACACAAACCAGGAAACGACAGTGCAAGTACGCCGACTGCATGCGCACATGTGCGTGTGTGTGAGAACGTCAAGTCGAAGCTGACGGGTCTGTTGAGAGCTACTCACCTGAGCACTGCGGGCAGGAGGAGCACACAGCATGGTCCGTGCGAAGGGTTCACTCCATGGGCAGGACAGCGGACAGACCGCGCGAGCAACAGAGAGTCGGCACTACAAGGAAGAAGACTCGCGGATACGACGCGCAGGACGAGGCCACCGTGGTTCATTGGAAGGACGCGGCGTGGAGTTGAGCCGAGGCGGAGGGCGACCTCGAGTCGTTGATGCAAAGACGAGGTGTCGACGCGACAAGCAGCGGGTTCGACACGAGTTGCACTTACATAGGAAGGGAGGAGCAGTCGAGTGCGAGCTGCGCGAGAGTTGCGAGGCCCCCATCGGTCCGAAAGCCCGCGCATGCCTCTGCCCGGCGCCTACGCATCTCCTGCAGCGACTGCGATCAGAGACGAGCTCAAGTGAAGCAGCCCAAGTGCATGGCCGTCATGGCTACAGGACAAGACCACGGACCAAGGCCTGGGTGACCATACGAGCTCTCTGTTGAGACTCTTGCACACGTGGACTGAAACTAGGCTTCTCGCTCCTCCGCTTTCTGCCCTCCCTCATCCTCGAGCTTCTATCCCAGAGCGTCTTGCCGTGGGCCCTGGCTGCAGTACTCTTCGTTCAAACGGTTCTTCATCTTGGACGGCCTGCGGAAACGATGGACCGTAAGGCGGCACGGAATATCACCAGGCCGCTCTCAAGGCATGTCCCTATGAGAACAGAGCTGCCGCGGCAGGCAGGAAGGAATCGTGCACACAGTACGACGGGCCCAGGTGAGTTTCTTTTACACGAGTCCTGTTCCTCCCAGGACCGGCCATATCAACGATCGCCCCTCGCAGAGCGGCATATCCTTGTCCTTACCCATATCCCTTCATTGTGCCCACCTCCGCTATCACGCTCGGACTACTACAAGCACCATCCCCGACGTCACATAGCCTCTCTGTTAGTCTTGGCCTCCACCTGATACGCCCTTCTCCCTCGGATTGGTATACTGGCACGACCGTCCGACGGGTCGTCACGATTACTCTAGGGCGATATGGAATCCATCTCGTAAGTACACCCCTGTGCTCGAGGTCACCCTCACCCCCACCCGACACACACTGAGAGCCCTTCCTCGCTTGTAACGCAGCGTCTGAGCTTCGACGGACACGCCTCCAGGCTCTCGACGCTGTCACCGTGCCCGCGTCTTCCGTCCATCGAGTGCACCACCGTCAGCTCCGCCCACCGGATGGAAAGCACCCCGTCTCTCATCGCATTCCACTTGAACGTATGTATCAAGCAGCCCGCGATGACGAGCACCAGAATCGCGCGCTTGAATGCTGTTGCAGCCCGCTCGCCAGAGGCCCCAAGAGCCTTCAACCCCTCCTTCAGCTACCAACTCTCATTCTCTGTGCCGTTTCGCTCGACGTGAAGCAGCACTGGCTGAAGCTATTCCCGTCACGGACTATTGGACGCTCTGTGCCCGCAGAAGTCCCTCATCCGCGCCCCCAGTGTGCAGGGCTCCTGTACGAGAGGACTTTTCGGCGAGAACGCAGCCACGAATACACCAAGGGAGGTCAGTCCCACACCCGCGCAGCGTCTCCGGTCGTCGCTGATACCGACGGTCCATCCAGGCATCCCGCACCGCCGTGGTCACCTCCTGTACGCCAATCCGGGCGTCAGGACGAGCTCGCTCATCACGGCATCGTAGGGTCGCTCCTCCCTCGACGTCTACGTCGTCTCCCTCACGCACACGACCGGATGCTCAACTCGCTCATCGACGAGCTCTCGGACAAGCGCGTCGTGCTCGTGCTCGTGCTCGTGCTCGTGCTCGTGGAGGATCCGCGTACTGCAAGGGATCAGACACGACTCGTCGAACCGGCGAAGAACTGTGCCGGGCGCGCAGAGAGAGAGGGACTCCAGCCACTCCATGGCATCGCGCATAGATCTGAGCGAGCTGCTGAACATCTGTGAGAGCGTTGGAGCGCAGGCAGGAGGGCCGTATATTGATCACCACGACGAACGAGCACAAGCCGCCCTGTCGTCTGAATATGTACATGGAGTCGACACTTACGGACACGCTACAAGGACGAGCGGTCGGCGGGGAAGTAGCAGCGGGCGTACTCAAAGGACTGCGGCTACAGGCCTCCACCGGGGAACTCTCATCCTTCCACGCCCCGGAGTCTCTCCTGCACCATCCACACCGCCGTCTCAATCCTCAACTTTCTCCTGCTATGACTCGGAGGTTCGGCGTCCTCACTAGCCGCGCCGCACCGCAAAACGCGTCCGCACGAACCGGTGGACGGAGTCGAAGCGTGAGTCGAAGCAGTGCACCTGTCAGCGGACCCAATTTCGTCTTCCAGCTACGAGCTTCTCTCTTCCTCTGTCCTCCATGTTCAGCGACACATCCGCAGACTCTACGCAGCACAGTGCGAGGACTCAGTTGTCCTTTCAATCTCTCGCGCCGTACTCGTGTCCTGGTGGGTTCACTCGCACTAGTCTCCGTAGCTGACCATGATATGACAGGTCGCGAAGGCTCGCAGACATCCATTGAGGCGACATGCATCTCGTACGCGGCGACAAATGCGCACCCCTCTTTCACGTCCGACATGTTCCTCCTGTCTGCCACACAGTCAGACTCGCTGTATCCTTGTGAGGACGTGCTCAAGTGCACTGACGTCTCCAGGCTGCCCAGCCACTCATTCGCCCCTCGACAACACCACCCGCGCCGCGTCTGCCATCTGCCGCGTACTCCGCTGTCAGGTCCTCGAGTTGACGCGTGCCCGCTCGTTGATCGCATCCCGTCCGTAGAGCCTGGGTGACAAGCGGTGTCATGCGTCATACGTACTTACTCTCTCTTCGATAGCCTAAACACTGGCTCTGCCCGTGATTTAATCATTGTCTCGGAAGTCGACTTCATGATTCATCTGGTGTAGTGCTATATACATCGTTTTTGTCCGCCGGCAGAAATCGGTGAGGATCAGGGCGCGAGACTGCTGTAAACACTAGGGCACGGACGGGACATCAAGGAGTCTAGATAGCGGGAAAAGCATGGCACCTAGAATGAGCCGTGCAGAGGAATCAAGCCATGGGCAGGATGGCGTAAACACGGCGCGAGCAACAGATAGCCATATTGCCAGGAGGGAGAAGAGCGGGCTGGGACGACGCGCAGGGCGAGTCCACTGTGGTGCATTGGAAGGACATGGCATGGAGCTGAGCCGGCGACGAGTACATGACGCGGAGACGAGCCGGCGCCTGCCTCCTCTTGCAGCGACGACGACAAGCTTGAGCTACCGTGGCTATAGGACAACAGCCCGGACCAATCCCTGGGCGACCGTCCGAGCTCTCTTGCGCACGAGGTCTCTCCTAGAGGTATCGCTCCTCCGCTTACCAGTCTGCCCCCGTCTTCGAGCTGCCATCCTAAAGCCTGTGGGCCCTGGATGTCACTAGTACTGTCTTCGACCGGTCCTTTCTCGACAGCCTGCGGACACGATGGACCGCATGCGGCGGCATAGAACACTACGTGGCCGCTCTCAAGGCTAATAATCCTGAAGCATGTCGCTCTGCGAGCAGAGCTGGCGCGGAGGGTAGGAACGGATGGTGCACGCGGGACGATCATCCAGGTGAGTTTTCACAGAGTGCTGTTCTTCCCATGACCCGCCATATCGACACTTGCAGGGTGGCATATCCTGGTCCTCATCCGTATCCGTTCGTTGTCTCCACCTCCGCCGGCACACGCGCATTACTGCGTGCCCGTCGCGCGTGTCTCAGGTGGGCTGTTCCCCGCAGCCCACGGTAGACGTCTCCCGCGCGCACGTACAAGCTCTATCCCCGACATGACATCGCCTATCTGTTAGTCCTGGCCTCCACCTGATTCGCCCGCCTCCCTGGGATCGGCATACTGGCTCCCCTGCCCGACGAGTCGTCACGGATCCCAGACACCGTGCACCCCTGTGCTGTAGGACACCCTCGTCTCGCCCGGCACACATGCAGAGCTCTTCCACGCTCGTAACGCAGTGTCCGAGCTTCGACGACCTCGCCTCCTATTGCGCCATCCCACTTGCACCAGGCTCTCGACGTTGTCGCCGGGCCCGTGTCTACCGTCCGTCGAGTACACCGCCGTCAGTTCCGCGACGGTATGCAAAGCAGCCCAACGTTCAAGATATGTGAGATGAGCCCGTGATGACGAGCACCAGAACCGCGGGCTTGAGCGCGGCTGCAGCCCGCTCGCTCGAGTCTCTAGTCCACTGTCAGACAGCCCGTAACCTCTGCTTCAGGTGCCACCTCTCATTGCTTTTGTCGTGCCTCTCGCCGTTGAGCAGCACTGGGTGAAGCAGTCCCTCGTCACAGACTACGGGACGCTCGTGTGCCCGCAGAAGGCCTTCGCAGGGCTCTTCCTGTACGAGCGGAGGACTTCCTGTCAAGCAAGCAGTCACGACTACCCCGAGGCAGGTCAGTCCCACACCCGCGCTGTGTCTCCGGTCGTCGCTGACACCGATAATCTATCCAGGCATCCCGCACCGCCGTGGATACCTCCTGTACGCTGATCCGGGCGTAGGGACGAGCTCGCTCATCACACCATCGCAGTCTCACTCCTCCTCGACGTCTACATCGTCTCCCTCACGCACACGACCCGACGCCCAACTTCGTCGTCGCCGAGCTCCCGCACAAGCGCGTCATGCTCATGCTTGTGGAGGATCCGTGTTTCACAAGGATTAGACGCGACTCGTCGGTCCGGCGAAGAGCCATGCCGGGGGCGCAGAGAAACAGGGATTCCAGCGACTCCATGGCATCGCGCATCGCTCTGAGCGAGCTGCTGAATGTGCTTGAGAGCATTGGTGCGCAGGCGAGAGAGCCGTTGACTGATCACCACGACAAGGGCAAGCTGTAAGGACGTGCAGTCAGAGTAGAAGTAGCAGCGGGCGTACCAGGACTGCGCCTACGGTTCTCCACCGGGCAACTCTCATCCTTCCACACCCTGGAGTCTCCCCATCACTATTCACACCGCCGTCTCCACCCTCAACTGCCTCCTGCGCTGACTCGGAGTCCTCTGGGGCCTAGTTCGGCGTCGCACACGAGTACCTCGGCCCTCGCACGAGACTGCTGCGGATGGTTCGCTGCACTCGTCTTGATCCGCGCGTTTCCACTACCCGCGCCGCAGGGCTACCATGTCATGACATGCAAGACGCGTCCGCACGGACTGGTGGGCGGACTCGAAGCGGTGGTCGAATAGAAGCAGTGCACCTGCGAGCAGATCCGATTTGGTCCTCCAGCTACGAGCTTCTCTCCTCCTCTGTCCTCCATGCTCAGCGACACGTCCGCAGACTCCACGCAGCACAGCGCGAGGACTGTCTGGTCCTTTCAATCTCTGGCGCTGTATTTGTGTCCTCGTTGGTGGAATCGCACGGAGGATCATGTTCGACCAGGACCACTCATTGCGAATTTTCGGACGAGAGCGAGCGATGTTCGACAGTCGACTCTTGAGCCTGTGACTTATCCATTTTCCTCCATCTGCTTGTATGTCGACCTCCTGGCCCCCCTCCGTGCATCTCACCCAACTCTACGCTCTCGGACTCGACGCCTCTTGTGCAATTCTGCTGACATATGCTCGCATCCGTATACGAAGGAGCGGATACATTGGCGACTTGCCTGATTTCGGGAGACTAAGCCGGCCTGGAGTAGAGATCCGCGAGCAGTCATGTGTGACGCAACCTAGGAAATGACAGCGCAAGTATGCCAACTGTATGCGCCCATGTCCGTGTGTATGAGGCACGTGGAGTCAACACTGACAAGTCTGTTCGGGGCTACTCACCTAGACGCGTGCGAGAGAGGCTCACAGAGCCGTGCGGAGGGTTTGCACCATGGTCAGGACGGCGGACAGACGGCGAGAGCAACAGAGAACAGATAGTAGAAGGGAGCAGAGCGGCAGACGACGCGCAGGACGAGTCCACCGTGGCGCATTGGAAGGACGCAGCATGGAGCTGAGCCGAGGCAGAGGGCGACGAGTCGAGGACACGAACGAGCTAGCAGGACAGCATAGTAGTGTTGGAGCAGTCAATCCTTGCTCAGCCGGACACCGTTCCGTATACCACGTACCTCGTATCCCGTTCGTATTCCTTCCCCTGCTCTAGACCGCGTC
>WJSG01010437.1:0-12959 GCA_016618145.1 Sanghuangporus lonicericola | reverse complement strand
TGATCTATTGCTGAGTGGCCTTTTAGTGTACATTGGTGCCATATAATAAATCTGAACTGGATATGAACAAGGGCGCTTTCACACCACTGCATGACTCATTCGCAATCCCATCATCGTACACACGACCACCATCCAAACACCGAGTATTGAGGCCTGCGCTCTTCCTCCACTGAATTATTATATGTGAGTTGACGGGCTGGTAATGGTTTAACTTCCTGTGTCCTGACAATTTTTCTCCACAGCGGGTGCAACAACTCGGCCATGTCTCAATGTCTAGTTGCAACAAATGGAGGCTTTACTTCGGCCATGAGACGTCGTGTAAGTCCAGCTTCTCGGTCAATTTGTGTACTCTACCCTGAAGTGGCAAGATTTCAGTTGGTTCGTGTCTATAGGATTCCAATCGCAGGACCATCGCAGTTTATCAACATTCCCGTAACACGGAGTGACCACACTGCAAGCTATGATACCCCTCTACTGCATGGCATGTGGTCAATTCAAGGATCTCCATGGAGGTTCCAGCGAGAACTGTCCTCACGACGGCGTCAAACCTCCCTACCACTCGTGCCCTTGACTTACCCACCCTCCCGCGGTGCGCTCAACTTCAAGGCATATCGAACACGATACTTCAAAATTTATGTCAATCACAGTAATAGCCCCGATCTCCCTTTCAATCAAGAGGTCAAGACCCTCAAAAGCGGTCTCAACATAACAGCCGAGTTCATAATCATGGAATATACCGAAAGTGAACGACGTATCACCGATGTCAAATGCTTAGACAAACAGAAAATGGACGACATGGTTGTATCGTGCGTTGGCAAATTGTACACTATCTCTGTCTATATGGGGCATTAACAAAAGCATTTTAGGGTTGCACAGCAAATCACATATATACTTGAAATGGAGGAACTGGGCCGCAGGGCTAGGAAATGATATACGTACTATGACTGTGGCTTCGCAGCGATCACGAGCAGCATGCGGCGTACACTGCTACGATCCTAAGTGATGGTGAAAAGGAGAGTCGGCGCTGAGGCTCTGGCTGGTGTTGCCGTCTGATTACCCGGGCCGATTAGCCGATTGCCGTTCAGAATGACGCATGACTGTCGTGTCCAGGTTTGCCCGGAGGGCCGTACGTATCATTACTCAGTACTCCGTAATCGATAGCATTTGTCACGGTAAACATCTGACGAGACAAGGCCAAATCCTCCCGGAGGGTAAGTACCAGATGAAAAGCCTGCTTAACGTGAAGATCGTGTGAAGTCTGTGTCTGATGGGGTCTGTCTACCACTCGAATCAACGCGGTGTATAAAGAACGAGGTTGCAGCGACAGCCTACTCATGGGGAACAATGACTAACAACTGCCTTCAGCTCTGCCAAATGAGAGTCTATGCAGTCCAGACCCGAGGACCACACATACCCTATACTCGCATCCACTCGGCCTGGATATGCGCGCTGTAAGGCGGACCATGCGTGCTCAATGGTAGAGACAAGCTCTCCGGATACCAACGCACGACCACCTGGCATTGAGCACAATGTTATAAGCGGGTTGATGATCATCTTGATGAGGCAGTGCGATGCAATGTGGGGGAACGCGAGTATCGCTGCAGCGTCTCCGTAGACTGCGAGACAGTCCTTGTGCAGCCCGGTCCACTCCAGGCCACGCAACCATTCATCTACGCGGGCGAGTTCTTGCTGACCCCATGCAAGTAACGCATCAGTCTGCGAGGAGGTGAGCCGAGATTGACCAGATATCGTCGCACGAACGATGTGTATAAGCACGGAGACCGCCTTCATCGTATCCCTATACGACTGAAACCCCTGAGATGGATCCCACGCGGCCATCATCGCCTCATACATGGCTTTAGCTGATGATCCAGATGCAAGTCAGTTGTGCCCGCTAACAATCCCATAGTTACGCACCGTGGGCCAGGGTATCGTATGTGTGGTGAGCTCCATGCTTGTCGTACATTGACTTAAGGGTCTTGCGTGCAAGATTAAACACGCAGCGGTGTTCACGGTCCTCTACAGCGTAGTGACAGAGGGTTTTGCAGGCGAGCTCCGCCAACTCCTTGGTCGACTCATTGCCGACAGAATAGTGAATGAAGATGGTTTTTGCATCGTTGATCCAGCAGTCAGTACCCTTGTCATACCTTGCCAGCATATGGCGGATGCCATACGTCGCGCATAAGGGCAACGTGACACCATCTTCCAACGGCAGATTCCGCTGTCCCCATTCTGCCTCCATGAAGCTGAGTATGTCGCCGAAGCATTTAGGCACTTGCTCGGGGGGCAGGTCGGAGAATATGACCGGCATAGAGGACAGAAACTTCTTGTCCGCGGTGGTGGAGTACGCGGTGGTGACTATAGCACGACTGAGATCACCCTGATACAGGTGAATCTCGTTCTGGTCCCGACCACGCCATGTCGGCATGCTACCGTAGGCCTCGTATGCAAACGAAGCCAATCCCTCGATCTGGGCACGGTAGTGGATCAACGTCGCCGAGTCCAACCACATCGACGACCGATAGATCACTTTACAGACACCACGAATCACCCGCATAACCTCGCGCAGAGCCTTGTTGCGGGTGACTCTGAGCACTGCGTAGATTGCGAAGGATGCTGGAGACCGGTAAGAGCAGTCGCTCTTGAAAACCGGTAGGAGGGTGAAGCAAATGACGAACGTGAAGACGAGAGCGACTAAGAACGATGTGATGGCCGCCACGGTGCTGTGTAATGTCCAAAGGAGAACGAGTAGCCCCGCGAGGAAGAGGACGGACGCGAGCTGTAGCAGTATGGGAAGGACGACGACAACCGTCCCGACGCGCCACTTCAGCAGCCCATTGTAACGGTACTGCCGCAGCCGCGCGCTCTCACGGGACGTTCCTGGAACCATCCCTTCGTATATCCACTGCTTGACGAAGAGGGCCAGCATCGCTGCCGCGAAGCTGAACACCAGGCTGGAGAACCACAGCGTGTTCAGCCAGACGGCGGACGCGGGGGCCTGGAACGGAGCCGGAGGAAGGGTGACGGGCCCAGTAGAATTTGTGGCATTCAAGAATGGGGGAGCGAAGGTGTAACCGTTGAGTTGCGCGGAGATCTGTCTCAGCACCGCGAGCGTGGGGTCTGTAGGGTCCGGCTGGAGGAGATGATAAGACTCCACGTTGAACGCGGTAAGCACCGCTGAAGAGACACCGGCCTGAGGGGTGATAAGTGGGGTGGCTCGATACCTAACTAGGCGTGATTTCACTTACATAGACGAGCAGTGTATCCATCTCTTCCTTCCAGCGGCCCAGAAGCTGGTCGTAAGACGTCTTCACCGCTTCTGCGCATTCAGTCCACACCTTCTCCTTCTGTTCGTCCGTAAACTCCTTCGATAGTTCCTCTCGGATAGCCTGACAATGGATAATCAGTTTTGAACTAGTCCTAGTATTGAGATGACAAAGTGCGACTGCGACGAGCGTTACAAATGTCCGATTGCGGGGGCGAGGGTGACTCTTATCCGTCTGCCCACCGCCTTATTGGACCCAAGTCTCAGCATACATACCACGGCGACCGTGACTGCGAGTGCGGCGAGGGGACACGGACTCGAACGCGTTGCTGTTATGAAGTGCACAGCGACCGAAGCTACCGTAGCATCATGCGATCAAGATTGGTACTCACCTCAGGAGTGGGAAAGCTCCAGGTCGTGATGTCGGGCTTGGTCTCCGAATCGTCGTTTTCATCCTGGTAGTTGTCATACGAAGTCAACCGAAGTCCAGCATACTGGCGGCAACATTCAAAGATACTCACAATATGGGCAATGTCGGTTCCCAAGTTGCCGTCCTCAACCTCTCCATGATGAGCAGTCTCAGAACTCGTATGTGTAACAGATGAAGCCATGGTGTCGTCTCTCAGATGCGGGATGTCTTGGTCGACAGATTGTAGCTGAAGTTGCAGTTTTCGTTTGGAGACTCGACGACTCTAGTTGGCTCCTTCCCAGCTGCTCGATGCGAAGAAGTCAGATCATGTTCAAGTTGGAACTCAGATACACATATATATATGCACATTGCAAGGCAGTACTGATCCTGTGCCACTGCCATGAGCGCACCGCGCGTAAGAGAGACATCTTCAGAATCACGAACTTCGAAGACAGTACGGACATTACCGGAATGACGCTCCTCCAATTCAATGCGTTCACCGCTGCTCGTCCGTGACCCCCCTCACGGTCGAATCTTCGTTATCAGCGTGAGGACAGCAAGGTAAAAGGACCTTTCTCCGAGAACGAAGGAATTGGGACGCAGGCCGTAAAGGATTCTCGCAATCGGGACGAGGCTATGCGAGCGTGTGGGGCGGCGAGCTCTGCCCTGTGGCGCTGGCGCAGATCGAGGATATCGACAAATGTTCTTCCGGAAACGGTCTCAGCTGTTTGAAAACGACGCCGATGCCAGCCTCCCCGATTTGTTTGGCGAGGAGGCGTGCTTCACGTCCGCCTATGAGAGTAAACTTCAACGGCTTCTCGAGAGCCAGGGCCTCCTCGACCTCGGACTTCACCGATGCGAGAGTAGCAATGATGTCCGCGGTTTCCACGTTGATGACGAGTGGAGATGCGCCCTGCCGAATATTGTACCTTGCTAATCTTCTCAAACCACTTTCCGGACTCGTCGTCAGTCTGAATCAGCAGCAAACGTCGCAGAGCAGCGATCTGCGTGCTCACGCTGGGCGTGCCCACAGGATGAATCGATACGTGCACGCACCCGCGCTCTGCACGATTGCGCCGTCGTCGAGTTTGTGCTCCTCCTCCGGTGGTGAACGCGGTGTTCAAGCCCGCGAGGAAGCCGCTTGTGCTAGGCGCCACGATACCCGCGGTGACACCAGCCCGTAAGCCGATCTGTAATCCCAAAGTTGACGCACAATGCGTGGCGAGTACTGGATTGAAACCCGTTGACAGCGCGGATGAGCGCATTGCTGCCACCCGCGAGCCCTGGAATACTGGATGACAGTACTGACATTTTTCTTCCGGGTTCTAGAATAAGGGCTCGTAGCCCGTAGACATTGATGCGAAGTCTCGTTGGCGGACACGAACGAGGTCGGAGCCGGAACCCGGGCGAGCAGACAGAAGCTGCGAGACCACCATGAAGAGGATCGACCGTGGATCGACCGCACGATTCACGGTGTTGCCCAGCGCTATTCGAAAGGTCGAAGTGTGGCGAGAGTTCTGTGGAGGCGACACAGCAGTGCACATGGGTGACGGTCTATTAGTATAAGTCATGTTGACGTTGTATGAGATTACATACCGTCCGATGCTACTGACGACATTGCATACGATGGAAGCAGCCTTTACGTCGCACGACCAAGACAAGGTCGACGGCGAGAGGCCTGGCCCAAGCCGCAAGTTCCAAGCACTTCTCCTCCTGAAAGAGCTCATGTGAACAGCAAGAAGTAGCAAGTGACATCGAGAACGGGCAGCTACAACTTGAAGCCAAATTGGTTGTGGAATCGCATGAGCAAGGTTCGGTGGCAGCTCGACACGTACGTGGCGCTTGCACTTCCTTCTCCTTACCACCACCACCATCCTCACCACGAACGAATATCTCTGTCGTGCTCGGTGAGCGAAGGATACCCCATGGGCGCACATCCTCGCACATCTTCTGCTTCTACCCTTTCACTGGGCTAATCGGGATGGCCGGCGAACTTCAAAAAATACTTCTTCGGAAAGAGGTACCCTCAACATCAGCGACCTCCCAACGAAGCTCCTCATCAATGTACTCTCGCGAATCTCCTCGGACACTCCTTGGCGTATGATTGAACTCCGGATTGTCTGTCGCGCCTGGTACGCCGTCATCAAACACTCATCAGTCTTCTGGGCGAACATCGTCTCCAACAAATGGCGTATCCCCTCCATGTCCGTCATCTCCTCCACTGCCCCCCCCGCGCACTCTTCTTCGAGATCTACACCAGTGCACTGAAGCAGTCGCTGCCATCTTACTTCGAACGTCTCACTCGATATTTCGCAGTTTGTCGAGAGCAGCTTGCTGTGGACGCTCGCCTCGCACTCGGAACGCCTGGTGTCTCTCTCGCTCGACATTCCCTCCGAAGGCGACCCGCAACAGCTCTAGGACTTCTTGAGTCTAAATCTTCGCGCCCTTGAGGAGCTCCCCGGTGGTGCGGTCCTTGAAGGTATACACTCGTCACGAAGCATGCGTCTCTGCGATGCACAGGATGCTACGCGCGTCCGACTCTCTGCGCGGACGGTTATCATACCTTGGTATCTGCGCCGAAACCCTCGCGGCAGCGGTAGCACAGGCGGACCTAGTCCGTGAGGCCGGGCCGCACCTGCGCACGCTCAAGCTTTCGTTGTATTACACAAATTGGGATGACGTCTCCGTCGGCGGTGAGTGCGAGGTCTTGCCTCCGAGTCCACGTCGGTCTTCCACAACTTGAACACGGTCTGACATCTCGTATTCTAGATGTTTGCCATGCGCTGGACCTCAGTACGTGCACCGCCCTTCAAACGTTGCACCTACACTTCACGGTCTTCGACGAAGAGGTCGGTACGCTCCCCGCGACGGAGCGGGGCTGGCTTCCCTCGTGCTTCCGCGCAAGCGCGGACCTCCTCCGCGCGCATCAAGGAGCGTTGCCCGCCCTACGGACCGTGCGTATCGCCATCGACCCCGACCGTTCTGGAAAACTGGCCCTGGACACTTTGAAGCTGGCAGGGGAGGATGCGAGCGCTGCATGGCGGCCGCTGGAGGGTGCTCTCATGGAGATGAGGACGCTCGCACGAGTGGAGGTCATCGTCCGAGACTTCGGTCCACAGCTGAATGACGAAGAGCGCGCCATTGCTCGCAGTCTCGTGGAAGAGGGCCTGAGGGGCTTGCTTGCCCTGCACGCCGGAGCAGCCGACTTCTTCAACTTCGAGTGTCGTAATTACTAGGGGTCGGGAGCTTCACGCAGCACGCTCATTGTGCAGTTCTTCCGAGCAGATGCATAAATACCGTGCGCGACTATGATACAGAGTTATGATACATCGTTGATTTCAAGTCCGGGAGAGAACGACCGGGACGGTGCAGTGTGGTGTATGTAGTTGGAGAGCAATCACGGCTTGCGGTCTCCTTGGACGGTCCCGCGGACAGCAGCAGAGTTCATGCGCGCATCGCTCGTCTCAGAGTTCAGGCCTTTCGAATGCTCTTCGTGGATGTCAGCAACTCCGGCTCAGGGGAAGACGACAACGAGCGACGTACGGTACATGGACGCGGGGCCCTCCTCGGCCTTGGTTTGTTTTCCAGCAACCCACATATAGCCCAGCGTTGCGACGCAGCCGACGACGGCGGCGATAGCCTGCACGACGGGGAGCACGGTGATGAGTGAGTGCTCAGCGCACTGCTGGCTGTATGACGTCATAGTACTCACCATAGGACGACCGGAGCCGCGGGTGTGGACGGAGTTCGACTGCATGGCGGACAAGAAGCGTTGACAATCTTGAGAGAGGAATCGGTTGTGGTTGTGAGAGTTGGGTGCAGGAGAAGAGGTGGTCCGACGACGCAGACGGTCATGAGCTTATAACTAACTGGGTCTGTGACGTCATTGGATATCGCGTACGCGTAACGCGCCTTGGCTCTCGAGACCCACCTCCCCAGAAACGCTGATTGTGATCGCGGAATATACTGTACACGAAGAACAGCATGCAGACAATCTGTATTGATACGAGTCGAGCCAAAGAGAGTCGGCAATATCTGAGACTTGAGAGGAAGAGGGCTTGAACTTGAAGCTGGAGCCGCCGGGACGCAAGACACGGACGGGGTAGTCGACTACGCGGCGGAAGACGACGTCTCTGCAGCGGTCTCTGCAGCCTGGACCCTGCTTTTCTCCTCGTCTGTACGCGAAGCAACACGCGACCCGAAGTCGTCTTCGTCTTCGACGGACGACGCCTGCCGGTCTGGGTCGATGAAAGCTCCGAGGGACGAGATGAAGCTCGGCGCGTCGTATGGGTCCCTCGAAGGATGCGACGGATCGTCGCGATCGATTCTGATGTCCGCCTGGTTCACCTCCTGCAGCTCGAGGAGGAAGCGCGACACAAGGATGGCGGTGATGCTGGGAGAGCGGAGGAACGCCGATCAGTAGATACTAGACACATGCCGCATGTTACGGGAAGTTATGGCGAGACACGTACGGGCTGCTGAACTCGGTGACGAGACTCACGCCGTCGTTGTCGGATGCGAACTGGGAAGACGACAATCAGATTGGAAATCCGACTACAGAGCGAGCAGACATGACTTACTGCCGTCACTGAAAAGGCGAGATGGAGGACGTTGAGGATGAAGAGGACTCTGTTCACGAGTTTCAGGTCCGGGCCGTCATTGACCGCTAGCTATGCTAGCGTTGGACGTATACGTACACGAAATACATGGTTCCTGTGGGCACAGAAGTAAGCTGCAGTGTTCTTGGACGCATGTGCGGATACTGGGGAGGGACATACCGTTCCGGAAGAGAGCATCCGAAAGCGATGGTCTTCTGTGCAGCCGAATACTGCTCAAGCCGTCCCGAGCGTTCAGCTTTGCCCAGGTGACGTAGATGAGTATGATGTCGGCGACGATAATCGGTACTCGGGCGACGATTATAACTGCGCAGCGTTCCTTGCATAAGCATGCGCTACATACAGTACAGTCCTAGATGGCGACGTACGCCTTGTACGAAGTCAATAAGCATCGCTAGTATGAGAGAAGGCGGAGACAAACGAACTTGAAACTGATTGCAGGCGTCACGTTGTCCGTCTCGATGCACCCGAAAGGCGGGTCGTTCTCTCCCGAGAGCTGATAGCCATATTGGACCTGCAGGATCGTCAGCGAGTCAAATTCTGCGTCTGTCCCGATGACGCGAGCAGCGTCAATCCACTCACGAGGTTGGCAGCGGCTGGTGACATGGACAAGGCTAGGACGAACAACCCGAGCAGCTTGCTTCGAGTCAAGACATACGCACGGAGCGCAGAGAAGACTGATCGCACAACGATCCGTCAGCCTTGGGCTGGGGGCAGCGAGCACTGGCACGACTTACCCGCCGGTGGGATGAACTGCAGTACAATGAGCGCGAACGTCGCCTGTGTGAACATGGAACAGCTGCAGCCGACAACGGTCAACAGCGTTTCCGCAATCCTTGAGAACCTGCGAGGCCATACCTCTGATCATGATGTACGGTTAGTTTCAGTTATGGCACGTATGACTCAGAAACTGCTCACCTTGTCGGAAGAGAAAGTTGCCTGTTCGATGAACAGCGTGATGAAGTACACTATGTTGATCCACTCGTTCGCAAAGTACAAGAGTGACGCTCCGCTTGGCCTGCTGGTCCAGAAGTACGCCACTTCTCTGTCGAACATGATGAAGACGTCATAGAGGTAGAGAACTACAAGGGAGAAAGCATGAGCTAGACACCGGCGAGGACGAGCTGACGATGGAATGAACGCACCCGAGCTCGCAAAGTCACAGTATGTTTCGGTATAGCTGTTGGCCGGCGGTGTCAGCAAGCGTCCACGACCAGGAGCCTGAGGATTTACAACGTACATGGAGGCGAAGAGGGCCACCGTGTCAGCAGCATCGGAGGACATTCTGGATGTCCGCCGCTCTGTAGGGGTCGAGAACAGGCCGCATAAGCGTCCATGCGACGAGCAGGCCTTATACTCACGCAGATTTCTGAGCGGTCACGTACGGGCACCGACTCCTATGTGGTGAGAGAGATGCACCCCAGCCAGATCCATTGTGTCTCACAGAACCGCGTCTTATCTCGCAGGGATATAAGCGGAATCGTTGTCGAAGCACGTAGGGCCGGGATGAGGTAACCTTCGACGGAGAAGAGCGAACAGCCCCAGGTGAGTTCTTCATTCAGTCATGATGACTGCTGAGATAGCGCAGACATACCAGATAGAATGGCGGGCCCGAGGGCGATGCGCTAGGTTCGAAAGTTCCCTCGTGATCGTCTTCGTGCCTCGTCGTTGATGTCCGTGAGAGCCTTACCACGAACTCCACATGCATGTCTTCATTTCGCAGAGCGTGTTTGCCACTTGCGCGGCAGCACGGCCTTCATAAAGAGAGGTTAGATGACAGAGCTCTTGAGACAGGACTCACGGCGATTTGAGGACATCCTTGGTGATATGATCTTTGCAGAGGGCGCGGACAGTATCCAATACAGAGCGACTATAGAGGAAGAGACTAGCCCTATAGATAGAACGGAAAGTGAGTGAATAGTGCATCAAGAGAACCAACACACGTACTGATTGAAGATCCAGGCGCAGTGCATGCTCACCCCACATCAGCAAAATCGCACATTGACTTATGGTACTTACAGCAACTTAGAACTTACGGGTGAACTTGCAACTTACGGGGCTAGAACTTATAGTCAACTTACGGAGCTTACAGATCTTACGGCCACAGGCGCCCATATCAACAAACTGGCCAGGTAATGCATGTTACGATACTGTTCTGTGGCACTCCGGATCAACTCCAGATGGCTCCTGAATACCCAGAAGATAGTATGTACAGTATGAAAGACTAGGACGTTGCAGCGAAGATTCCAAGGCCAAGGAGGCGGACGACGAGGCCCGGGTGCCAAGTATCAAGCAAGCCTGCCCTAAACTGGCCACGCAATCACCTATAGCGCCCGGATGTTCGACTTTTCGACCCTCACTCACTTTGTGTCTCCTCTCTGCTCTGCTCTCCTACGATCTGCATATCGAAGCACTGTCTTGACTCCTCTCTGGTGTTGCTACTGCTGGTGAATCTATGCTGGTGGCCCAGGTCAAATAACTCGCACGGAGGCACAACTATGGCGGCCATGGAGGATGTTCAGTGGGCATTGGATGGGTTATCGGCAAGGTGAGTGGTTCAGAATTGTTTTCTTACGCTCTGACTGATCTATGCATCCCTCCCCACACCCGGTCTACCCTCCCGTGCCCGTCCGCATGCCGTGCCCGGTCTGCCCTCTTACGCCCGATTTGCGTTTCCTGCCCCTTCTGCGTCTCCTGCCTGCCGCCCGGTCTGCGTCTCCTGCCCGGTCTGCGTCTCCTGCCCGGCTCATGCTCTCTTGCCCGGTCCTCTGTCTTGCCCGGGCCTCTGTCTTGCCCGGTCCTCTGTCTTGCCCGGTCTGCGTCTTCCGCCCGGTTCACTCTGTCTTGCCCGGTCTGCATGTTTTGCCCACTCTTCAATGCTCATTACGTCTGCAGTCTGCTCTCCCCTCCTGCTTGCTCTATTCCCGCTCGCTCATCATCTCCTACCGGCTCTACTGGCCCACCACTCAGACAGGTCGTTAGCTTACTCGACTATGTACTATGTATCTGGTAGCGTATGATAGCGACTGTATTGTATCTGTCTACAGTGCTGTATCCGGTAGCCTCTGAATAGATGTTTTTTGCTTTACAATCTGTGTGAATGACCGGGTGTGCGATCCCGTACGTGATGAATAGACTTGATTAAGTTGCACATAAGTTGCTCATAAGTTGCACATAAGTTGCTCGTAAGATGCCCCGTAAGTTCGGCCATCTTACAAAGGGATAGGTACATAACTTAACTAAGATGTATCGAACTTAGGTCTTACGCATCTTACAGAACTTACGGAAGGCCCGTAAGATCAGTAAGATCATTTGCGACTTTGCTGATGCAGCACCAGAAGGCGAAGATCTTCGAGGCGCTCCTTCGACCAGTAGCACGCGGTATGAGTACCCTCAGATGCAGTCGCAAATGCCTTCTGCGTCGTTCGCAAACGGGTGACGAAGCGTTACGATAACGAGCGCGGAAGCCAGAGATACTTACGTATCCTCCTCAGGCCTCCAGTTCCGGAGGAGACAATCCAGAGCTCGTAATCAAGGTTGAAGCATCTAGAGTACCACACAGCTTTAGGATAGAAATTCTAGTGATCAAATTGAAGATACGAACCTCAGAACCGAGCTTCCGAGCTTGTTGCAGAGCTGGGTACTCGAAAACACATCTATTGGGTATGTACTGAAACATATCTACAAAGTAGGAGTAGAAGTTGCAAGGTGCGATTCCACATGCCTCGAAGAAATTCCTAAGTAGTCTGTTCGCAGAACGCGGAGTTGAGGAATCAGGAGGAACCAACGACAATACACCGAACAACGCCGTCCAAGCCGCTGGACACCAGCTCCTCAAACGCAGGCCTCCGCGCCCCGCGATAGCGCAAGGTCACCTCCCTCGGCACTGCCAGCCCCTCCGCCTTCCGCCTCACAAACGCGTCCACGATCATGCGAGCGATCTCACCCTCGTCCGAGCCTTGCGTCCGAAAGTCCACGCCCACGAGCGTAAACGCCTCCACAAACTCCTCGGAAGGCAGCGAACGCGCCGCAACCAGGAAGCTGAGACGCTGATCCGCACTCGAATCCTTTCGCTTCCCGCTCAGAAACTGGAACAGCGAGAACACGTCGCGCGCACGGACCTCCAGCCTCCGCACGTGCCCAAAGAACCGAAAGAACAGCTGCCACCAGAGCGTGTCCGTCAGGCGGTCGCCCAGGTCGACGACGAGCTCCGCGATCTCCGGGCGCAGCGTCCGGTCGTCGAATGTCCGCGCAAGCTGTGGGTTCGCCATGATCTGCGTGACCAGCGTCTCGGGGAACGTCAGCCCGTACCGCTTCCTGGTCTGCGCGAGGAGCTCGGGCGTGAACGTGAGCTCGAGCCGCTTCCTGTCGCCCGCGTACACTCGCAGCGCCGTGTCCAGTTCCATGCAGATCGGCGCCGTGTCCCCGTGGCGGCGGAACGCGAGGGCGCAGAGATGCTCCGTGAAGAACAAGAACTCCATGCCGTCGGGAAGCTTATGTGGGAGGCACACACCGGCCCCTCCGGACGGCGTGCGGCTCCGGGGAGAAACGAGGGTCATGTCGAGCGTCGCACTGGCGGGAAGGGGGGCGCTGTGCAGGTATTTGACGAACTTGATGGCCCACTCGGGTTCATCGTGGACGGTGCAGCTGCGCAGCTTCTGCAGGGCAT
>WJSG01010411.1:0-12362 GCA_016618145.1 Sanghuangporus lonicericola | reverse complement strand
AGAGCATTCTAATTGACCGCTTGATGCCATCGTCCGTCATCAGCCGGCGGATTCCGGCGGATTCCGGCGGAAAGTCCCTCGTAACGCTTGGAATCTGGTACAAAGGGGTCTCCAAGGCCTCCAGGAACTGCTTGAAATCGCTCACGGCCACGCCCTCCGCACGATACACAGGACAGCCTTCCATCGTGGACCGGTTCTGCTCGGCGTCATTCGCGAACATCGCTTCGAAGTAGGTGGAGAACTTGGAGAGGCGAGCCTTGTACAGCTTGAACGCGGTCTCTTCAACGACGATGACGACGTTGCCATCCTCGTACCAGAAGGCGACGCACTTCGACCTGGGTTTCTGCGAGTCTTGTCGTGGAGTGCTCGGCCCTGCGGTCTTCTCTGTCTTGGTCCGCTTTGTATCGACCTCGGCAGCCCCTCCTGCGCTCGCATCGCCCTTCTACACGAGTGCGAGTCCACTCAGTCAGTCCTGAGCACATTGCGTGGAAGCAAGACTCACTCGTTTGCGCCCGTCGGCCGCTGCCACGCTACCCGCGCCGTCTTGCTGCTTGACATCAGCTTCCGTGTCTGGACGATACGCCGTGGGGGTCGGATGAATCACGATGTGCAGCTCGGTCTGACGGCTGGTAGCTTACCGAAGAGGGATGAGTCGAATTTAGGCTCGTCTTTGATGGTAGACATCTCGTAGAGTCGGGGAAGAGTTTGCCATGCTCTCGAGGCGAGTTCCTGCACTTTGCTGGAGCTCAAGCTCAAGACATAAGACAGGGGCCCGCACCACCCTCCTTTCCGCCACCGACCTACTGGAGCTCCACCGTGACCTGGCGCGGACGGCGCACGCGTGCGGCGTGACAGTCGCGCGACGCGTCGGGATTCGGGTCGAAGTATCAAGATAAGTACACGGAGAGTAAGTGTGCACTTAGCAGCTACGACTTACACCACCGATCAAGCACACCCCACCAGTTCACTTGTGCGTCCGTCCATGCCTTCTGACGGTTCTCAATACAGCCCTCACACCATCCCTGAGCGGCCAAGTCTTCCGCCCTCTTCGTCAGCAGCATCTCCAGATGCCCTATCGGATCTGCACTCCCCGCATCGAAGTCTCCGTCCTCAATCATCTGGGCCCGCCAGAGTCCTGTCCGACCGGCCGGTCCGCCTTTGGNTCCGTCCTCAATCATCTGGGCCCGCCAGAGTCCTGTCCGACCGGCCGGTCCGCCTTTGGAGATGTTCGGCGCACACGTCTTGGTCGGGCACCCCGTGTCCTTCCCGAAAGGCGGCTCGAACACGAGCGCGGACCACAGCCGCTGCAGCTCCTGCCGCGCCAGCAACAGCGCGATGATGTCCGCGTCGGGGAGGTGGATTGACGACCGATTTGTTGCAATTCTCTCCCAGAAGCTGGAGCTCCTGATGAGCTCGTAGAAGGCCCGCTTGCGCAGCTCGGGCACCCCACATTCTCGCGAGACTTGGATGATACGGACGGCGAGGGGACCGCCCAGCTTCCCGCCCGGGAGTGTTGGATCGTCGTGCGGCCAGATGGAGCGGAGCTTCTCGAGTGCGAATGCGCGCGTGGTAGAGCAGTCGAGCGCTTGAGATGCGCGCAGGATGGATATCAATGTCGGTTGCGACGGAGATCTCGAGGCGAACACGCTGAATCGGGAAGGCGGTTCGGGCGTGATGCGGACTCGGACATGAGCGGAGAGACGTACATCGGGGTTTCCAGCGCTTCGAGGAACTGCTTAAAGTCCTCGACTTTCACCCCCGTCAGCTCGTAGGCGGGACAGCCCTCCATGGTCGGACGACCTGCGCCTTCGTCCGCGAACTGGCCTGCGAGGACTATGGAGTATCTGGAGAGACGGGCTTTGTATAGCTTGAAGGCGGTATTTCCGACGACGACGACGACGTTCCCATCCTTGTACCAGAAGGCATCGCACTTGGACCTTGGTGGGTCGGACTCTTGTCGTGTATCCTCTGACCCTGCGGGTCCGCCTGTCTTTATCCGCTTCGCGTCGGCCGCGTGAGGTCTACCCGCCTCATCCGGTTTCTGCAGAAATTCAGTCAATAGCCCCTGCGTCTGCGTGAGGCACGAGAGACTCACCCGTTTGTTGCCATCAGCGTCCGTCGTTCGCTCCCGATTCTGAGGCTTGATGTCCGCCTCCGAGTCTGGACCATAGCGTGTCGCCGTGCGAGTCGGCAGAGTGCATCTTGGAGTAGCTCGTTAGCTTACCAGAGAAGGAGGGCTCGTCTTTGGGCTCGTCTTTGATAGCCATCTCGTAGAGTTGCAGTGGAAGACTTATCAGGGGCACTCCGACGTCGCCGCCACCGACCGTGGCGCGTGACACGTGCCGTGACGAACGCGTGACACTCGCGCGACGCGTCGGGCGGGCGCTCCCAAACTTTCGCGTACGAGGACGCGTGTCGCGCTGCTCGGCGTGAAGATGTTTGAGGACGACGTCGACAACGCCCTCAGCCAGGTCCCTATCGCTGTACTTCCTCAGCCCGACGACGACGCCGACATCGCGAGCGACGACGGCTTTGCAAGCGACACCAGCGGCGGCTCTAGCTTGCCCGAAGTCTCGGAGCTACTTGCGCGCACTAGCCAGTCGATGCGCACATCGTCGGCCACGACGAACTCGGAGGCCCAACAACAACCTCCTGCGGCCGGGGTAGAAGAAGCGCAGGCCGAGGCGTCGCCAGCGAGAAGTCCTTCGCCCAAACTCGAGTACGCAGACCAGCCACTGCCGCAGACTCCCGCTCCCAAGCCGCGCAGGTCGACGCGAAACTTGAAGCTCAAGGAAAACGGGTCGCCTGCGGAGTCATCTGCGTCGGTGGACAGTGGGAAGATGACTGTTTCTGCTCCAGTCGCGACGGAGAAATCTGCGGGGTCGTCGCGCACGGCGGCGTCGAAGAAGAAGAGGGTGTTGGATAATGGCGAAAGTTCTTCGGAGCTGCCACAGCTGGCCGCACCGCAGCCGGCCTCCGCTCAGTGAGTTCTTGTCTGCATCACATGTGCTGATATGCTCAGAATCCCACTACTGAGGCCATCCAAGCGTCCTCGTCGGGGCGATGTACGACCTCCTCCGGCCTCGCAGCCGCTCCCGCGTCCTGTAGCTACCCCTCAAAAAGCGTCGGCTTCGACGGCATCTATGCCGCCTCCTTCGAGTACGAAAACCAACGGCAAGGCGAAAGACAAAGGGAAGCAGAGAATGGTCGCGCGGAAGCGAAGCGCAAACTTCTGGCATCTCGATGGGTCGGTCGTCGTGCAGGTCCAGAACACCCTCTTCCGATTGCACCGGTCGCGGCTCATGCAGCAGTCGGACTACTTCTCGGCGCTGTTCAGCGGTGATGGACGGTGCGTGTCTGGCCGTGTCTTTGGCCGTGGGATCCTCGTGGCTGAACATCTCAGGGACAGCATCGGTGGCGAGGAGCCCGACGTCGTCGACAGTTGCCCGGTCTACGTAGCACGAGGTGTGAGCGTATTGGACTTCGAGCGACTCCTGACCGCCCTCGATGCCGGAATGTACGTCCAACCCTCTTCTCTACGAACTCGAAACTGACGTGCAGCTATAGTGCATACGCAATAAACCCGCCGCCCTTCCCCGTGCTCGCATCACTCCTGCGTGCAGCGCATACGCTCAAATTCAAGACCATTCTCGGTTTCGCCACCCATCTCCTGCGCGAACAGTGGCCGCAGGACCTTTCCCGGCTCTCATCTGAGCCTCGCGCCCACGCAGTCGAGACGATCCATCTCGCCCAGCAGTGTGAAGTCCCCGAGGTGCTCAAGAGCGCCTACTACGAGCTTCTGCGCAAGCGGCGGCTCTAGCTTGCCCGAAGTCTCCGAGCTTCTTGCGCGCACCAGCCAGTCGATGCGCACATCTTCGGCCACGACGAATTCGGACGCCCAACAACACCCTCTTGCAGCGGCTGTAGAAGAAGCGCAGGCCGAGGCGTCGCCAGCGAGAAGCCCCTCGCCCAAACTCGAGGACGCAGACCAGCCACTACCGCAGACACCGGCTCCCAAGCCGCGCAGGTCGACGCGCAACTTGAAGCTCAAGGAGAACGGGTCGCCTGCAGAGTCCTCTGCATCGGTGGACAGTGGGAAGATGGCCGTGTCTGCTCCAGTGGCGATCGAGAAATCCGCAGGGTCGTCGCGCACGGCGTCGTCGAAGAGAAAGAGGGCGTTGGAGAATGGTGAAGGGTCTTCGGAGCTCCCACAGCTGGCCGCGACGCAGCCGGCCTCCGCTCGGTGAGTCTCCCTTCCCCAATGTTGGAGTTCCCCTTCCGCGCGGTTCCTCTGGCGGTGCCCGCTGTCTCTTTTCGTGCATATCTGGACTGGTGGCGGGTATGTATAACGATGTTAAGAGACTCGGACGCGGTCATGACGGGCGACGATGTGGTCATGGCAGAGACGTCGTTCAACTCGCCATGAGAAGGCAGCGGTCTTGCTCCGTGCGCGTGTATGAGTCCGGTATCTGTAGTCTCGTTTTCAGTACTCCTAACATGCCGTCCCTGACGGTCTGGTAAGACTGGAAAAGATGGGTTTGAGTAGCAACTTTCGGCATGTAAGCTGCGCTCACCCTGCAGACGCTAACGACACGCTTTCGTCTCGTCCTCTGTTTGGTCCCCGCGGTTGGGACGACGCAGAACCGTGTCTGTCTGGCGAGACTAGCGTCACCTTCGAAGGACTGCCAGTGCCCGCCTTTCGTTTCGTGCATCGCCGATGTCTTCATGACGAGCGGGTACAAGTCCGCTTCAATGGGTCGTCCCAACTCACCGGGAGAAGGCCACGGCCTTGCACTATGGGGTGCAGGAGTCATGTCCTGTCATGGACGCGTTCATGAGGGTCGGGTGCATAGCCCGTTCAAGACAGCTTGACAGCATGTGGAGAGGTCGTCCCACCTCCCCGTGAGAAGGCCACGAGTCCTGCCTCAGATGCACCCTCGTGTTCAGAGTCGCTTTGAACGGAACGTCGATCTTCAGCTCACGCACTTGTATACAGGCCCTCAAAACGTCCTCGTCGGAACGATGTACGACCTCCTCCGGCCTCGCAGCCGCTCCCGCGTCCTGTAGCCACTCCCCAAAAAGCGTCGGCCACGACAGCATCTATGCCGCCTCCTTCGACCACCAAGATCAACGGCAAGGCGAAAGACAAGGGGAAGCAGAGGATGGTCGCGCGCAAGCGAAGCGCGAACTTCTGGCATCTCGACGGGTCGGTCGTCGTGCAGGTCCAGAACACCCTCTTCCGGTTGCACCGGTCACGACTCATGCAACAGTTGGACTACTTCTCGGAGCTGTTCAGCGGTGATGGACGGTGCGTGTCTGTCTGTGTCTGTGGCCGCGCGAGCCTCGTGGCTGAACATCGCAGGGACAGCATTGGTGGCGAGGAGCCCGATGTCGTCGACAGTTGCCCAGTCTACGTAGCACGGGGTGTGAGTGTGTTGGACTTCGAGCGACTCCTGACCGCCCTCGATGCTGGAATGTACGTCCAACCTGTGTCTTCTCCGTGGGCTGGACACTGACCTGGAGCTGTAGTGCATATGCCATAAATCCACCTCCGTTCCCTGTCCTTGCATCGCTCCTCCGTGCAGCGCATACACTTAAGTTCCAGACCATCCTCGGTTTCGCCACCCACCTCCTGCGCGAACAGTGGCCGCAGGACCTCGCCCGTCTTTCTGCCGTGCCGCGCGCCCACGCAGTCGAGACGATCCATCTCGCCCAGCAGTGCGAAGTCCCCGAGGTGGTCAAGAACGCCTACTACGAGCTTCTGCGCACGCGCAACTTCGGGCAAGACCTCTCCGTGTACCTGCACGCCGAGTCTGCCGGCGACCCGCACTCCTTGAACATCGCGACCGAGGACGACGAGAAGAACGCGCCCCCGCAGCGCCTCGCCGCATCGGACTTCGTGCGGCTGGTCCGCGCCAAGGACGCGCTCCAGAAGGAGTGGATCGTCGTCGTGTGCGTCGCGCCCCTGCCGTCCGTCGTGCCCTGCCCGCTCGCGCCGTTCATCAACGACAAGAACGCGGGAGAGGAGAAGCTGAGGAGTGCGAAGACGTGTGCGGAGACGCGCGCGAGTGACGAGGTCGAGTGGACGCTGCGGCTGATCGACAACGGGGTGTTCGAGCGGGGGATGAGGGACCCGATTGGGGGCCTGCAGAGCCTCGTCGAGATGGACTGGGCGGATATGGGGTACTGCGTCGGGTGCGTGCGTGAACGGCGGGATGCGTTGACGGAGCAGGGGGAGAAGCTGTGGAAGAGGCTGGACGTGCTGCTTGGGCTGAAGGGCGAGGACGAGGATATGTGAGTTGGGTGGAGGTGAGTACGATGAGAGCCTCGAACGACTGCATCGCTGATACACTCCGGGATAGGTCGATATTGTTATTACTGATCATATATGCTTCATGAATCGGTAGTATATCTTGTTGCCAGATCCTCCGTCTGTGCTAGTGTATGGTACGCATTCGTGCAGCCTCTTAATGCTGAAACATCCCAGATGGGTCTATTGTCTCCTCCTAACGCGAAACAGCCACTCAGTGACGCAGTTCCTGACCCGCTTTGCCGTCCTTTGTCCAGCGGGAGTGGCGTTTTGATCAAGGTCAATGCGAGGTTTTGTCTTTGCGCTCCAGCTGTGGCCAACTGCATACGGCCATGTATAAAGGTCTACGTATTCGCCCTCTCCCTGGTCCTTCAACATTCTCTCCGCCCGAACTTCTTCCACCATGCCAGGCAAACCCCGTACGCACCTTTTTCTTCCATTGGGTCCTCTGCTGCGCTCACGCTGATGACTCGTGCAGTCACTGTCAAGGACGCTTTCGGTCCCAAGAGACCGCCCGTTAACGCGCCGCCGACCGCACGACCGAAGGCGAAGACGGATCCGACCGTCGAGCAGACGTCTACTCAAACTGCATCTCCGTCTCCGTGCTTGCAGTTGCCTGTTGGCAAGACCGCTCAGGTGGCTCCGGCCCTCGTCCTCCCGTGTCCCCCGTCGCTCTACAAACCCGCAGCGCTCAAACGCGAGGACGACGCGAAGGTCGCGAAGTAACTGATTCCCTCGGTGCACGTACCCCAGATGTAGCATAGGTGTATCATATCTGCGTTGGCATACATCCGGGGCCTCTTGGTCGACACCTCGATGTCAGTTTTTGTGCGCCGATTCGACGAAGTGTTTGCGTTGAATGTAGTCGCGATTGCCTGCACTTACTGTATATGATGTTGTGCATTTGCATACATACTTACTTATGCCAAGAGGTTGGCGCGATAGAATCAGCATTTGCCTCATAACATTGTGGCTGTGCACTGCGACGTTTGAGATCGATTAGATCTACGCATGGCTTCGACTTCGACCGCCATGTCTCCGCAACAGTCACAAGAAGGAATGGACGGCGTGCAGCGGTTCGTGAATTAGTAGCATCACATAGGACAGGAGCCCCAAGTTGACCAGTCCAAAACACACAGATCCGCCCGTCAGGGGGCTCGGGGGGTGCGCGAGACGAGAGGGCTCGAAAACAAAGACGACCCGTCCGGTGCGTCGCCTCATTCAAGTCTTCAGGCTCCACGAGAGGACATTACGCTGACACGACTACATGTACGGTCACCTCGTGTGGCAGAGGGTCTCCGCCCGCCCCCCGGGACCTCTGTTATCAAGCTCGGCGGTGGCTCATCCAGGCAGACGGACGTGGCCACAACACATGCTCCTCCGCTGGCAGACAGGATAGAAAAACGGGTTTGTGCCAATGGTCTCAATGCAACGTTGCAGTCGAATCTCATTGGGGAGGTTGGATCCAGCGTGCCGAAGGTTCTAGCGGAGACTTGACCGAGTCTGCGCCGAAGCGCACGAAACTCATCGACAGGATGGGCACCAAGCAAAGGGCAGCGCATCCGTCAGGCTCTCCCGCAGGTGCAGCGAGTCTTGGACGCTCAATCTCGCGACGTGGTGCTCCCTCGCCATCGGCATCCACTCCACTCGCGGATGTTCCTGCGTCACCTTCATTGCGTCCTATTGCAGCATCTTCGCATTCTACTGCAACGCCTTCGCGTCCAGTCCCGTCGTATTCGCGTCCCCCGCGTCGGAACGCTGCAGTGTTAGCAGCAGCACATATATCCCGGCGTGCTCAAGCTGCAGTTGCGACTTCCTTGTCTCAAGCTGCTGCGCCACTTGACCCTGAACCGCCGGTACCCACCACGGAATCAGCACCTGTCCCTCATCCCAAGCCCAAACGACCCTCACCTGCTCAATCCGCCGCCATAGAACCGGAGGTGGTCAAAGAAACTCCGGTGATCGCTGCCGAGCTCGCGTCTTCTCAGCAAGTGCGTACTGCATCTGCACCTATGCCACCCGCCCCTATTGAATCCCGGGAAATCAAGACCGAATCTGTACCGCTCGATCGCCCAGCACCTGTAGAGCAACGTCTGTCCGCCAAACCTACTCTTGCTCAGCCAATCTTCCCTGCTCCAGACGTGCGCTCGGTGGAGTTCTGGTATGTTGACGGCAACATCGTCGTCAACGTGGAGGGGACGTACTTCAAACTGCTCCTCTCGCGCCTCGAACGGCACTGCGGGTACTTCGAGCGCGTGTCGAACAACAGGGCGTGGACGGTTGTCAGTGGGCAGAAGGTCGTCGAGGTGCGTGACCTCAAGCTGCAGGACTTCGAGACGTTCTTGAAGTACCTGGAGATACCTATGTAAGCCGCAGTCCTCCTCCTTTTCGCTCAAAATCAACTCTTGCATCTAGGGAGCACTCCATCAAAGACGCATCGAAGGAGACCGCTATGTCGCTCCTGCGTGCGTCCCGCGTCCTTTCGTGCAAAGTCATAGGCGATCTCGCCGAAGCTCGCATCCTCGGGCCGTGGTCGTCGGTGTCGGTTCCTATGCCAGGAGACGGACTAGGAGGCCGGCCGTACCGCGAAGCAATCGAGATGCTCGGCGTCGTGCAGGGCCTCAAGGCACCACTCGTCCGGAAACAAGTGCTCTACGCGCTCCTCGCGAACGACCACTTTTGGTCGGACATCGCCTCACGTCGAGCTGACGTCGACATCTCCGACGCGGATCTTCTTATGCTGTACCGCACCCGTGCCGCCATGCAGGAGAAGTGGCGGGTGCATGTGCTCGCTCCCCCGAAAGCGTACAATACCACCCAATGTCTGCCCAACGAGGGAGCGCGTTCGGCGTTGTGGGCTGGCCAGATGGCGCAATACGCGACGACCGAGGTTCGCGACCCGCTCCGCAAGATCGAAGTTGTCAGGACTGCTGCGAGGAAGCTCACGAATTGGTGTCGGGGCTGCGTTGACGACCGTGCGCGCGTGATGGAGGACGCCCGGGATCTCTGGTGGAAGGAATTGGATCAGTTGTTCGGGATTGCGGGTCCGCATAATGTGCCTTTGGGCACTGCGATCTAAAACAGGTACATGTCCCGTCATACCCTCTCTCCATCTACTCTGCTGATGTACCTTGACAGTGCAGCGTGTGCTTATCCCTTTGTTCTCCCAGTGTTCCTTTGTTGTAGCGCTCGATGCCTATTCGTTGCTCTACTTACCTTCACCTTCGTGCGGCATCCGGCGTATTCCTCTGATTGCAGGCTCTGATCATAGCTAAGTTCTGGTGACGTCGTGTCTGCACGACAAACAGGCTTCCAGCGTGACTCCTTCACCCGCGACAACATCCTTGGTGCTACATTATTCCTCGATCCATTCATAAGCCGCCCTCTACGACGGACGACAACGCTAAATCTTGTCCTCTCGTCTCTCCGGAACGCTCAATCAAGCTACTCTCAATGACTCCTCCCGACACGCCACTCAAGCCGTCTAAGACCAACAAACGGGTGAGTGTGGGGCTGCTATTCAGAGCTATGCAGAAACTCAAGATCTGACATCACTCCCTCTCACTCTCGTTCAGTCTTGTGCGCCCTCTGATGAGCCGCCGTCTACGCCGCCGAAGCGTGCCCGCGCGACTGCCCGTAGCACTTTCAGGGTTCCATCCTCGTCTGCTTCGTCCGACACTACGACCTGTTCCTCCCCTTCCGTCAACACTCATCGCGCTCGTTCGTCGTCTGACGCTATGGATAGGGCCGTCCCGGGCCTCCACATGTCCGTTCCTCAGGCTGCGTGGGGCAACAGCATCACAATCTCATCTATGAGTGCAGACGACGTCCGCTCGTCAGCGTTCTACTATGACGGCCAGGTCGTCCTTGTCCGCGTGCAACGCACAGTCTATAGTATGTCTCGCTCGAAACTCGCGGATCTATGCGGACGCTTCGCAGAGCTCTTCTCCCCGTCTGGGGACGGCGGCTGGTCTACATGGGTACGAAGCTTCATCAAGACTCCGGTGTATGACATACCCGCTATCTCGTCCGAGGACTTCGAACGCTTCCTCGCGGTGTTGGAGAGATTGTGCGTATCGTTCATATCCTATGCAGCACCCGCCTCTACTAAGCGTCTTCCCGTAGCACCCACATGACTGAACCGCTCCCGGAGGACATTGCCGTATCTCTTCTGCGGGTAGCTCATGCCCTAGCCTGCGAACCTATATTGGCCATCGCAAAGAAACGCCTCGGCGAGCTGTGGGATGGCTCGCAACTCCCGCATGCAGATTCCCCTGTCCGCGAGACCGAGGCCGCCATCAAGGCTATCGCGCTCGCTCGCCAGTACAACCTTCCCGGGATGCTGAAACGGGCTGTGTACGAGCTTCTCGGGGACAAGAAGTTCCGCGATGCCCTCCGCAAGGACCCCTACGCTACGGGACTCCATCACAGAGACATCACGCTCTTCTTCCAAATTCGGTCCGCTCTCGGGGACGTCTGGCGCGACTTTGTGCTCGAGGCTCCGTGCACGGATTCCCAGAGCGGGCAGTCGCTCTGCTATCTCGCACCGGGGAAGGACTGCGACCTGTCGCCGATCTCGACTCAGACTTCCACCCCACAGAAGACCGCCCGCGCTCGAGACCGGGTCAGCTTTTGGGAGCACTTCGTGATTCGGACGGGGCAGTTAAAGGAAGGCGCAGACGACCCGTTCCGGTATGACTCGATTGGGCGGAACGCGGGGCAGCTGGAAAAGTCTTGGTGTCAGTATTGTCTGCAGGAGCGACGGAACGCGTGGGAGGAGAAGAGACTCGAGTGGTGGGGGATGCTCGAGACGTGGTTCGTTCCTAACAAGTCATGATCGTATATACACGACTGACTAGAGATCATGTACTACTTACTTCGTAGTAGTGCAAGTACGATTTGGGCGTAGTTCTACCACTGCTGGTACAGTCTTGCCCGGCGATGTTCCAAAGTCTACGCGAAGCAGTAGAAGGGACTTCCTGCTTACGATGTTGTCTCGTGCAGCCTTGTATGGAGCTACGCCTCCGCGATAATGGTCGTGGACCCGTGGACCCGGTGATTGCATGCCCTGGTGACGACGATGCAGGGCGAGGAGGAGGGCGTGCTGCAGGCTCGCCGTCAAACACAACATACACAAACAACGCGCTTGTGGCTGCGCCTGTTGAAATCCACCACCTCTTGCTCCTGAACCACCTTCACACATGGGCGGAAGCGACGAATCAGAGCGTTACCAGACAAGATACTAACGCGGCTGCGAAGACCAGCAGAGTTGAAGATGCCGCCACTCGCCCCCCGTGTCGTCTCCTTACCGCTTGACATCATTCTACTCATCCTGGACGCCGTCAAGGAACTGGACGACTCGTTCTACACAATCCGGGAGACACTCTGCTCATGTACTCTTACCTGCAGAGCCATGCTTCGACCCTCGCAAGTCCGCTTGTACGCCGATGTGTTCATCTCCGGACGACGAGAATTCGAGGGCTTCGGGCGAGCACTACTTGGCAACCCGGAACTGGCTTCGATGGTGAAGGAGCTCTACACGAGTGTGTACGCTGCGTGGCATGACGTGCTAGCCCTGCAAGTGGACAAACTTCCCCTACCGCTCCAAGCGATTGGCGGCATGACAAATTTGCGGAAGCTCACAGTCGGTGGTTTGGGTCAGGACCCGGACCATGAGATGTGTTCGGCACTGCTCGAGAACTTCATTGGGTCCTTTTCGACTTCATGTCGACAGATCAAGCTCCTCCGGCTTCAACGTCTCGAGTTCCAGACGTACGCCGACTTCGTATATCACGTCACTGCGTTTCCCGCCGTTGAGACCCTGGAGTTGGACTCCGTGACCTGGAGGGGTCCGAGTGGCAGTCAGTTTGCGGCTCTCGATACTGCTGAGAGGTGCTGTGCAGGATTGCATAGCTTGAAGGTGAGTGATCATCCGTGTTCAATGGGTTTTGGTGCTAACTCGCGCGTCCATTTGCAGATTGCTCTCTATAAGCATCGTCGTCCGTTCTGGGACTTCAACCGGCTCCCTCCCTGGGGATCTACGGTACAAAGT
>WJSG01010404.1:0-13262 GCA_016618145.1 Sanghuangporus lonicericola | reverse complement strand
AGCCTCTACCGTCTCGCGAACTCCGTCCCTCGCACCTGTCTGGAACCTAGACGCTACCTACTGACCTGTCGCTCACCCAGGGACTGTCTTTCCCACATCGGACGACGATGAAGACTCTATGGACACCACGCCCGAGGAGGACAGCACCATCCGGGTGCCCCTTCAACCTCGGGACGCGGCACCCCCGTCGGGGGAGCAGCCTGCCCCCCCCGTCAGTGGACCTGCGCCCGAGCCCACGCCCGGCCCGCAACCTGGTGACTATGAGGTGCGCTCTTTGCCCCTCCAACTCTCCTCTGAGGACCCGTGGCCCGTCGTTGCACAGACCGCGGCCGACTCCCTCCACGACATCCACCGACTCTTCCGCCGCGCCCGCTCCGAGCTCGAGGCCAATGGTGCGGCCGTCAACTCGCTGCGCACGATCTACAACCCGATCGCAAACGCGCTAGATCTCTTGAATGCGGAACTCGATGACCTCTTCGTCCAGATGATCGGCCTCGAACCGCGCCACTATCGGACGGTCGCGGAACACTCTTTCGAGTACTTCCGCGACCCGGAGCCAGCTGCGATGGCGCTGCTGGCGCAGCTACAATCAACACCCGCCAACCTGGAGCCGCGGCCTACGACCGCAGGCCCCTTGGTTGCAGGCCAACACGACGTCGACATGGCTGAGGTGAGCAACGCCTCCCCGATCAGCAACCTTACCGACCTACCGTCCTTGGAACCGCCGACGCGTGCAACGACGCCGGCGTCGCAAGCGTCCGAGACGGCGAAGAAGAAGAAGAAGAAGAAGAAGAAGAAGAAGAAGCAGGACAAAGGGAAGGGCAAGGCTCGCGAGCCGAGCCCGTCCCCGCCTCCGCCCCCGACTGCCCAGCCGATGCGCAAGCGTCAGCGGGCCGACACCGACACGTCGGAGGGCGCACTCCCTCGACCAAACCTGGAGACGGTGCAGATGCTGCGGGAGCGGTACCCGCATATGTCCCTGGAGGACATCCTGAGCATCAGCGACGCCTACGCCGGCCCCTCTCGTCCCCGGCCCTCGACCTACGCTGCAGCCGTACGCACGCCGCCATCGGTGTCGTCTCGCAGCGCATCACCTGGATCCTCGCGCACGTCGTCGCGTGCGAGCTCACACATGGAGGCCACTGTCAGGCGTCAGCAGGGCAAACGGCGCCGTGTCAGGGCCCCTCCTGGTGCGTCGCGCCGGCTGTACATCCGATTTGCGCACCCGCCCCGTGCTGAGGCACGGGTGGGCCCACTCACCGTTGTCAGCACCGTCAACGCGGAGCTCGCCAACCACCCCGATGAACGGCTGCGCGCGCGCGCCACGTCGGCAGACTGGACCGCGTCAGGTCAGCTGTACATCCAGTTCTTCGACACTCCGCCCGATGGCTTAGCGGCAGCAATCCGGCAGATCACCACCTCCCACAACTGGGGTGGCGACAACGACAACTCTGCGTCAGCAACAGTGGAACGACATGCCTACACATCGCAGCTCTGCTTCCGCGGGGTTGCGTGTGTGGACGACCAAGGTAACCAGCTCAACGCCCAGGATGTTGCGGAGAGGGCGTTTCAGAATGCCCCGCAGTGGCAGGAGGTTCTCCCCGCGAGACGGGTGAGCTTCATCCCACCATGCAACGGTGCGTCGACGACGACTCTCGTCGTCGAGATCACTGATACGTCTACGCTAGCCCGGCAGCGTGCGCTTGTCGGTACGTCGGTGACATTCGACAACGGGGCGCGGACGGCGCAAGCCATGGAGAACCGCCGGCAGGTGCCGCAGTGCACCCAGTGCCTTCGCTGGGGGCATGTACGCAGCCTGTGCCGTGCAAACTCGACGACATGTGAAATCTGTGGAGAGGCGCACGATGCGCGGCAGCACCGCAGGCTCGCGAGCTGCTGCCGCAACTCGGAGGCGCCGACATGCAACCACCAGCCCCGATGCATCAACTGCGGGCAAGCGCATTGGGCCACTGCGCGCGAGTGCCCATACTACGCGCACCGCAACGATCACGCGTGGCACCAAGCTCATCCCCCGGCACCCCAGCGCGGCCGGACGACACGGACAACGACAACGTCCACGACCAGTGCAGCGGCCGCAGCAGCCCCGACCAACACGCAGACGACCCGTACGGGTCCCTCGGTGCGTTTTGCGTCTAGCGTCGAAGTGATCGCGCAGGATGCTTACCAACCCCTCCCTCAGCAGCGACAGCGTGCGCAGCAGACCTCGAACCGACTTGGCAAGCAGGGAGGGTCGAACGGGCAGCAGGACGAGGGCCGGGATGGTGGCCACTCGGCGGAGCCAGAGGGTGGTAGCGACATGGAGACGTAGTGATGCGCCGCCTACGCATAGCTTGTAACAATGTGAACCACACACCAAATCAGACGCATTTTCTGCTTGAGTCGCTGGTTCGGTCGTGTGATATTCTGTTCGTGCAAGAGCCGTACTACGGCCCTATCAAACGCGTGACTTCCAACTCAGACCCAGCGGGCGATGTCCTCATTGGCACGCAGGTGCATCCGTCTTGGATGCTCATGGAAACGCGCACACCGGCTGGAGTGTGCGTATACGTGAATAGGGAGCTCAATGAGCTGCGCCCGCAACTGTGCTCACATGTCGTGGACCATCGGGACATGATCCTAATTTCGCTTACAATCGACAAGGAAGTGCTATACTTCCTGAACGTGTACAATGACGACAGGAGCACTGCACTAGCATGGCTACAAGAACATGCTGCGGAGCTGCCACCATTGAGTCTCGTCGTGGGCGACTTCAATCTACACTCAGTTATGTGGGAACCCGACGCGCCGCACGAGAGCCCACGGGCGATCGACTTGGTGAATTGCATGTCGGGCATGGGCCTTGGCCTCGTGAACACGGAGGGAGCACCGACACACCGTCCGCACAACCCCGCACTACGGAGCACGGTCCCGGACCTCGTCTGGGCACCCACTGATCGTATTGCTGCGGGTGAGATGCAGGTGAAGATAGACCTCAACGGCCGGGGTCTATCCGATCATGCAATCCTGACTATGGCGCTGCGAGTCGGCTGGTGGCAGAAAATCCTACCGCCCACTATCAAGCGCAAGTCAGAGGCTGAGAAAGCCTTCCTGAAAGACCTGACTGATGGCGTCGCTGCCGTAACAGTGGAGCTGGAGTCCATTTTGGGCATTCAGCGGACGTGCGACCGCATCTTCGCAGCTGTGCAGGCAGCATGGGAAGCGCACGCAACCTCTCCACGCGTCACCTCGCGGTCGAGGCACTGGTGGAATGACAAGTGCAAGGCAACACTGTCAGCGCTCAGAGCGCGCCGCACTCAGGCATCCCGTCATGCTTTCACACGGGCTGTCAAGACTGCAAAGATGCAGCACTACGATGAACGCATAGACGCGGCGTGTGAGAAGGGCAAGCGAGTCTGGGATGTGGTCGCCTGGACCAAGCCCAGAGTGCTGCCCATGTACAAATCACTCATGCACGAGGGACGGCCGCTGGTCGAGCTCGACGAACTGTGGGAGGCGGTCAATGCCACTTACAACTTGGCAGCACACCGGGAAGTTGATATGACATTCCTGGATGAACTACCACAAGCGGAGATGCGGGACTTCCCGCCAATATCCATGCAGGAGTTGCGCGATGCGGTGGCGAATGTGTCCAGCCGCTCCGCACCCGGCTCGGATCACCTGCGTTGGCCGTATGTCAAGGCACTGGTGAAACACGAGGTGTGTGGCAATACCCTCCGCCGACTATTCAATGCATGCGTCGAGCTGGCATATTGGCCGACGCAGTTCGAGGAGGCTGTGTCAGTAGTGATTCCGAAGCCCAAGAAGGATGACTACTCACGCCTCAAGTCGTACCGCCCGATTGTCCTGCTTAGCTGCTTGGGCAAGCTGGGGGAGAAGGTGCTTGCCGCTCGGCTACACTACGAGGGGCAGAAGTCAGGAGCTTTTCATCCTGCACAGTTCGGCGGGACGAAACAGCACTCCATGGTGGATGCGGGGATGCTCCTCGTGCATCGCATATGTCAGGGATGGGCGCGCGGGCTCGATACGTCTGTGCTTGCCTTTGATGTCGCGCAGTTTTACCCTTCAGTCAATCACCGTATGCTGCTGGGTATCCTGCGCAAACAAGGCTTCAATGAGAAGCTGGTGACGTTTTTTGGCCACTACCTTAGCGGCCGATCGACCGCATATCGGTGGGATGCATTCACGTCCCATCTGTTCGATGCTGTGGACGTCGGGGTGGTACAGGGTTTGTCCCTGTCCCTGCCTCTGGCTAACCTGTACATCGCCCCGGTCATACATAGACTGAGCCCAATCAACCAGGACGGAACGGGCGGGCATCCGTGGCTCCAATTCTTTGTGGACGACGGACTTTGGTCGGTCTCACGTGCGTCACTCAGCGGTAATGTGCAGGTACTCGAGGAAGAGTACAAGCGCACTATCACAGAGTTCAAACGGGTCGGCTTACACGTCGAACACGATAAAACAGAGGCGTGTCACTTCACACGCAAGAAGGACAACCCTCCGCTCGATCTGGGGGAGGCTCCGTTCACTAGTCCAACACCCTTGAAACCGGTACCGGTCTTACGACACCTCGGGTTCTACCTCGACCAGAAGCTGACCTTCCGCCAACACGTGCGGTTTTATGGTGCGCGGGCTGCCAGCACGGCACAGTCACTACTCATGCTGGGCAACTCCATCAGGGGTATGCCGCCAATCCAACGACGCAGGCTCTATCAGTCATGTGTGGTACCACTCATGACCTATGGATGCCAGCTGTGGTATCGCCGGAAGGGCACCAAGTGGCATGTGGGGTTCCTGCGGAAAGCACAGAACACCGCAGCCCGCTGGATTACCGGCGCATTTCGTACATCACCGACGGGAGGAGCGGAGGTCCTGGCTGGGCTTCCGCCCATCCGTCTGCACATGGAAAAGCTGGTGAATCACACCGGCCTGCGCGCAAACACACTCATGGCGTCGCACCCGCTCCTTGCAGCACTGCCAAATCCGTGGGCGTGCAACCACCTGGCACCGGACGTCGCATTCCCAATGGGAAGCGGTCCAGACTCACGCGACACACCGCTGGTGGCGGTCGACTTCGCGGGGCGGGTGTGCACGGAAAACTTCTTGCCACTGCACGCTGAAGCCCGCCCCGGCGGGCGCGTACTCGACCAGTTCGAAGGGAGGCTCACCTGGCACCTTGAACACCCGAAGAAGGACTCCGAGGCGATGTCCGCCTGGATATCCGAATCCCTGATGCCCCGACTCGACTCGGCAGTGCGTGACCGTCGCGCGGTCACCATATTCTGTGATGGCTCGCTGTTCCCGAAACCGCGATGCCGCACGGGCGCGGCGTTCCGGGCGTATCGCGCGGGACGACTGATCTTCAAACGAGGCATCGCAGGCGGTCGAGGGACTTCATACGATGCTGAGATGGTGGCCGGTGGGATGGGACTGGCGTTCGCGACGAAGCAGTCCTGCGACACCATTCACGTGGTCGCCGACAATGAGGCGGCACTAAAGACACTGTTGGACCCGGGCATGCACGGGCAACAGCTGGTGTCAGTAATAGCGTGCAAAAACGTGCGTGAGTGGCTCACCAAGGATGCACGCAGGCAGGTGGTGTTCCACTGGTGCCCGTCGCACGAGGGTGTTGAGTGGAATGAGCTGGTGGATGAGGATGCCAAGAAGGCGGCTGAACTGCCGCTGGAGCGTGATGAGTGCTCGCTGGCACATGCCCGGCATCTGCTGGCTGTGCAGCTACTGGCGGACTGGCGCGAGGAGTACCGCTCGTCGCCGACCTACAGGGGTCAGAACTTCCTGCAACTGAAGGCGCTGGACTCACCGACACATACGTCGAACCCGGTACTGAAGACGTACGGCGGGTCCAAGTCGACCATGGCGCGGTTCTGCCGGGTGGTCCTGAGCCACGCGCCGCTCGGCTCGTACCGCTGCCGTTTCTTCCCAAACGAGCCCACAGTGTGTCCCGATTGCGGGGTTCTCCAAGATTGGGCACACGTCTTGCTGAAGTGCAAGCGGTATCGCCGCTGGTGGAACTGCCGGGGCGAATTCGAGTTTCTGCAACGTGTGAGTGCATACCGCGACCTCACCTTGTTCTTGACCGCGAACGGGAGCGCGTTCACGTTCGTGGATGCACCCAGCTAGATTGACCTGCGGGGACCTTATCCCCCAATGTACGACCGTCGCATTGCCGTTCGGGCAGTGCGCGCAGAGCCCTTAGATGTCGGCGCCGTTGGCTGAGAGTACTCGCCTTCCACCGTGGTTTCAGTAGAGGATAGTAATGCCGCACCTGTACTACGTACGAGCGGGGTATAAGAGTTAGATACCAACTAGGGAAGTGCCGCGCGGCGCGGCTCTCACCTTGTGTACGGCGAAGTGACGTGAGGTCGCTATACCAGAATCAACCAGCAAGTTGAGAGCTGTGTGGGCTTGGAAATTCGCAGTAAGTACTCGGTATGTACAATGTGTTGGCAAATTTGATTAGGCATTTTAGGCTATACATGCGGGATACAACCAGAAAGTAAAGCAAACGAGAGCGACGTGCACGCGCTTTGTGACTACAGCACACTCAAGTAGCACTATCCAGCGACGAGTGAGGCGAAAATGATGCCGTCGGTGTGATAGGACACTTCCTGTCCTCGTGCTTGAGCTATCTCTGTGCCACGCACCACCACGGACTCAATGCGCATGGTTGAATTGTGAGTGCCAGAGTGCTTGTTGTCGTGCTCGCCACGGGAGAGAGTCCATCGATGGGCGGCGTGAGTGTGCTTAGATATCGGCGGGCACGCCACACATGTCACAATCGCATGTGTTGTTGTGCGTGACGGAAGGGCCTCTTGGAGACATGTGCTTGTCACGGTCCTGCACTGTACAGAGATGAGAATGCGAGTGGTGAACTTCCGTAAGCCGGGCACGTCGAGTTGCGTTGGCGGAGGACATGTGAACCAGTATGGAGGGGCGGTGAAGCGGCCACCTCATTCTTCCCGGCGGCGGTCGGGCAGGAGCAGCAGTCGGTTGTCGATTGTCGGGACTCGGGGGTCAATGGAAGGGGAGAGAGGCGGTCGAACTGAACGATACTAGAATGCATCTCTGGGCAGTGGGAGGTTTGTTAAGGGACTCGGTGTTCGTTTGTGTCGTGTCTGGAAGACAGGCGATCTACCGGAGAGGTCAGAGATGGTGTTGTGCTCACCTTGAATCTACTAAGTGGAGTGCGTCGCACGACATGCTGCGATCTGAGGCTAGCATGTTGCAAGGTCGCGATATGTCTGAGGAGCTGGAGGGCAGCGAGTGCCGTGCGACGCGTGCGAAGGGAGTAGACCGTACGTGATGCCGGTTCTGTACATGGAGCAATGCATACACTGTCGCGACTCGCTATACTGACATGTCTTGAGGCATGCTCGAGTCTCGGCACCGTTCCATGAAAGTCGCGAGCATAGGCAGCCAGCTGATGCCATATCGGGACATTATGAGACATGACGATGTCGGAGTAGTGTGCAACATGGCAGTTGAGGTGCTGTATGCTTGTTCCCGCTGACGTATGAAGTGCGAATGACAGTTTGCGGTGGATGCGCCCGGGGGCTGGTACCGTAGATGAGCCGCTACCACGATCTTCAAACGAGTGTACACCTGTGCAGAAGGGTCTCAAGAGTGTAGCTAATTGACGTGGAGAAGGTCTCGAAAAGGGCAGGCTGAGGATAAATATCTCTAGGCGAGATATGGGTTGGATATGGGAGTACTTATGAGTACTTACCACTGAGGGTTACAGCGTCTTGCGCAATGTGTGGCCGTCGGTTACTATGCTCTTTACGGGCATGAACAGGGTCACCAAGGGAGCTTGTAAGTGTCCTGATGAAGTCAGATTCAGCAGGAGGCAGCTGAATCCCGGCAGAAAATACTGGCTAGCTATACTCAGGGACGGGGAAAATTCAAAGGACATGTCATTGAGACAGACTCAGCAAGTTCATCATCATCGTGCTGCTCAACCGAATCAGACGTCCCATCCCAGCTTTGAATACAGCAAATTGTCAATGTGTGAGTTTTGTTGAGGACCGTATACGCCTTTCCGTGTGAGTTGTGAAGCTGAAGACTGAGAGTTGAATTGAACGAGCACTACAGCCGGTGCTGCGGGCCCCAGGGTCTCAAATTATGGTTTCGATACCGGAGAACAATTGCTGACCCGACGTACCCAGTTTGCCAGTGCGTTCGAGCTTGCCAGCAGGACCGCAACTTCAACCAGGACGAGTCACGACATGGACGACATGGAACGACATGGACCTGATGGCAAGCGCCCTACCTGGGACCTGCTGACAAAGGCGGAGGGAAGCGGGAACTGGGACAGTGGACGGGTGGACTCGGGTGGTTCGATACGGGCTTCAATATTCGGGGTTGGGGTGACCTTGTACACAAGGTAACAAAAAAAAAAAAAAAAGAGCTGTACTTACGCGGCAAGTCTCTTACTTTGATGAAGGTCCGCAGTTAGATAAGATTAGATCACAACTTTGCCAGATCAGATAAACGCCACTGACCTCACTCTGTTAGTCCCACAGCGATGACCCCGAGTAACGACCCATACAACGACTTTCTTCTTCCTCCCCCTTCCCTGGCAGTATTTGCAGAAGGATCAGAGACTAGAAGACATGGCCAGCAACGTAGATTCAGCACCAGAAAGCACTCTCCCATACCCCCCGATCCACAAGGATAAGAAATTCGTTGTTCTTTCAGATTGGTTGGTCCGTCTCCCCATGTCTGAACGAAGCTATCCGATCCCCCACTTCTACTCTTTTAGATTGGAGACGTACGCTCACCTTGCCACACAGGGATGGGACGATCACGACGCGCGATTCCAATGATTGTGAGACTTCGCAGTCAGCCTTACGGAGTGCTGGACATACATGTTGACCGCGTTGTCCAGACATGACCGACGAACTCGGGTTTGGGCCGGAGAAACGCAGACAAGGCAACCTGGATATCCTCGCTGGCAAGGTGACCTTCAGGTGCGTACCACTGGTCCTCGCTCGACATCTCATACCAACCGTGAGACCGCAGGGATGCCTTCCGCGAGATGCTCGAGAGTGTATCAGCGAACGGCCACTCGTTCGAGTCCTGTAAGGAGGAGCTGAAGAAGAGTGAGTCTATTGAACTCCCCCCCATCACAGCGTCTTCGTCTGGATTGCGCCTCTTTCGCGCTACCTTTGCTCGTGGTGGGGATGGACCACTGCAGAAGCAGGTGTCGGTGTCGTTTGGTCAGGGCTACGTCATGGCGTGGACAGCAGCCTCGGCATTCGAAGTTACACCGACAATGGGCTCGAATGTCAGCGACTTCGAGGCTATCATACCCTATATATCTAGCGCATTCGTCCATCCAGAGGCCTACCCACGCGGTGATGTCAAATTGACAACCCTTCAGCCCGACTGACTGTATGCATCCTGGAGCAATCACCTGGATCAGTTGATCCTGTTGTCGCAACCGTGTTGAGCCATGAGACTGATTATTCCTCATCTGCCAGACATCAAGCTCGATCCCGGCTTCAAGGACTTCTACCAGTACTGCAAGGCGCACGACATCCCCGTCGTCATCATCTCCAGGTGCGCCCCGATCATCTAGGTTGGCGGAGTCGGGACGCTGACGCACACACGCGCACAGTGGGATGGCACCAATCATTCGCGCGGTGCTGTCGCAGCTTATCGGCGAGGAGGACTCGAAGGACATTGAGATCGTCGCCAACGAGGCTGACGTCCACGAGGACGGGTCGTGGTCGATCAAGTACCGGCATCCATCGAGGTGCGCTTCCCTGGTGTCAACTTCCGGCATGCTATCTCACTGACGCCTTTTCTCGCGTTCACAGCGGTTTTGGCCATGACAAGAGCCAGGCGATCCTCCCCTACCGCCAGCTCGAGAACCCCCCGACGATATTCTTCTTCGGGGACGGCGTCTCTGGTAAATCTCTCCGTGTTCTGTGCGCTCCACGCTCCTCGCTGACAGATCCTCCGCGGTTACGCAGACATGTCCGCGGCGCGGCACGCAGACGTGCTGTACGTGAAGCAGAAGCCGGGCGGGGAGAACGACCTCGCCGCGTTCTGCAACCGCGAGGGCATCCCGCACATTATCTTCGAGGACTTCAGCCACGCGCTGCGCTCCGTTAGCGCAATCGTCGAGGGGAAGAAGACGGCTCAGGAGGCGCTCGCTGAGGGCAGGGCCTGAGGGTGCATTCATGTCAGGCATCTGCATCAAGAGCCACCGGGGTACGAGGAGGAAGTGAGGATACTGGATGCGAAAGTCAGGTGTGTGGCGGCCCCGCTCGACGCGTGGATGGCGCTGTGGTGGGAGCGTTGGTTTCCTGGGCCCTTGCACATCGCCGAGCAGAATGACAGTGACAGCGAAAGTGTAGAGATAGAGTTCGTGCTACTCACAGCGGCGCATGATTCGAGTTCTGTGATATCCCCTTCACCGCCGACGGCGCTGTTGGATGACCACTCTGGGCGCACGGTGCGGCAGGGTTGCCGCTCTATGCATCTGAGGTACCATCGCGCCGCTTGTGAGGGTGAGGTATGTTTCCCTTCGCTCCGAAAGGGACGCTGCGGCTGGCCATGGAAAATTCACCCGTCACGGACGTCCGGAGGTGTGGTATGCTGTGGTATGTATGTGCGTATGCGCAGAGCGCAACGCTGGCTGTCCTCGAGGCTTCGGGACACGGTGGAAGTATTAATCATACGCGAATCCGTAGTACCTTGACGACCGCGGTGCCTGGTAGCACTCGTACCGCGTCTCACTCGGGTTCATCACTGTGCGACTCCGAGAACGATGCAGCTTCGGATCGCGAAGAGAGGAGGGGTTTTGGGCGGGCCGTCTATGCACGTTCAAATTCGCAGCCGTCCTTTATCTCCTGTTACCCAAGGCCGTCCCGTAAGTATTTGCATCGATATTTACAACTGATGGTCGTTGCAATAATGAATGGAGCGATTGCAAGAGGTATATGCATAGATGGTACTCCCTGTACTCCTCCTGCCGGACTGTGAGCGCCTCTCGTGCAAATCACTCTCTCCGCTACCGCCATGTCCATCTACGATACCATCGCACAGACTCGTACGCTTCGAAGAGACGATCTTCGCCGAGGTACCGTGGCTTGACTCTATGCGTAGGCTTCCTTTCTGTATTCCGCACACCACTTAATCCAGCTGACTGAATGTGCATTCTTAATGTGTCAGGAAACTCCGTCAAGCAACGGTTACTCGCGGAGAGAACGCGGGTGTTACGATGTGTTACGCGCATACAAGAATCTCTGGGCATTCGCTTGCTCAGTACCGCCAGTCGACGCGTTGGNTTCGCTTGCTCAGTACCGCCAGTCGACGCGTTGGGAGGCACCTCATGCTACCTCATGGCGAATCGCAAGGTCGGAGAAGGTCGGCGAGCGTCACGTACAGTGCCTGACGTGCATTCCCGCCGCACTTCTACCTTGCAGTTCTCTTCATCCCGCCGTAAGTCTTTGTCTCATCTGAACATCTCGCACTGTCCACTTCTCGGAAATGTCATATCCGCCGCCCGGAAGGTGACTGGGCTATTAGAGTTGGCAGCCGGCTTATTCCGGACGGGGGACGGGATCTGCGACACCGAGCTGTTCTGTGTTTTGCATCATGCACGTTCCACGGAGGCATTGCGAGAACCGATGCATAGATGCCTTTAATCATCACATGAAGCAGCTTCGGTGGACTCTGCATGCGCCGGAGGACGAGTACTTAATATCGTCCAGAACTTAAGCTGCTCGGAGCGCGTCACGCCGCACGGTCCAGAATATTGTGACGACTTTCTCCACTGCAACCATCACCGCAATCACGATGCTGACCGTGGTCTGTGCCTGAGGTTTCCAGTTCAATTATCGGACGGCTGATGCCGTTTGCCTCATTACAGCATGGGTGCCTGAGCGCTTCCCACCCTCGAGGAGAGGTTGTCAAGGCCCGAGTCGGCCAACAGTGGAAACGCTTGCGCACGGGGACCGACGAGGAACGGTCAAGGTTTGTAGACAGCAAGCCTCGAAGGAAGCCCCGGCCAATCGACGGCGCTCGCTGCCAGCAAATTGCCCTGCGCCGCCCAGAGTCCGCTGGCGCAAGAATAGCACAGTACTGCTGCCGTCCACCTCCCCACTCCCAACTGTGGCCCGCGGACGCACCGAGGCAGGTCGACTGCTGCAAGGCTCGGGTGCAAGATGAGATCGTGACGGGATCCGCGTGGACGAGGAGGTTACCAACCACAAGGCCTCATCCGGACGCCGCGCGTTATCCGAACCGCCGGATCGAGGAAGGAGCGTGTGCACAGATCCATCGTTTCTCGGACGCGCGTCTCCCCCGATATAAAGCGAAGGCCGCCCTCGCTCCAGCCTTCTCAACTCTCCCTTCACGGTCCCCGGGTGCTTCAACGCCTTCGTGCTGGGCCTTCCTCCTTCCCGTCTCTCGTCCTCCTCTTATTCCCGTCTCGCTGCCCCCAGCGACCCGACTCTCCTTTACTGAATCGTAAACAGTCTTTACACCATGTTCTCCCAACTTCTCTCCCTCGTCGCCCTCGCCGCGGTCGCAAACGCGGAGCACTGGATTTTCGGTGGCAGCAGGCCCATCGTTACGACGCGTCTCGACTCGATCGTGAATCCTGGCGCGGTAAGCGGTCGATCATCCTCTCAGAAGGCGCTGAACGAGCTCATCGCCCCGTTTACTTAGATCGGTTCCCATGTCCACTCCGTCGTCGGAGCGAGTCGGTTCAAGAACACCTACGATGCGGACGATCTCAGGCAGAGCAAGTGCACGACGATCCCCGTTCAGCCCGACAAGAGCAACTACTGGGCGGTGCGTTCGAGTTTTATGTGCTTCAATCTGGACTGTGGCGCTGATCTTGTTCGCCTTAGCCTCAACTCTATCACCGCGACCAGAACACTGGTGCACTCACCCCGATGCGTGCGTATCTCTACGAGTAGCGTTCTTCGCTTCCTACGTTGCTTCGGGATATTCGTATCCGACGAGCAGCACCCTTCACCATCTCTTCACCAGGTCGTCTCCGGTGTAGCGTATCTCCGTGCTGACACCATATTTTGCAGAGACTGGGTTCAACATCTACTACTTGGTCCGCAACGGTCCGAAGAACCAGCCCATCAAGGCATTCCCGAAGGGTCTGCGCATGGTCGCGGGTGACCCCAACCGCAAGACCTACAACGCCTCTAGCTTTGCCGACCAGGCGGTGAGCTACGTCTGCCTTGGTTCGT
>WJSG01010403.1:0-22890 GCA_016618145.1 Sanghuangporus lonicericola | reverse complement strand
CCGTCAAGACGGTGCTGAAGCATCCTGCAGCGACTGTGTGACTGGCGGCGAGCTCCCGGTGTCCTGCACCGAACCTCCTGTCCGGGACTGACGCAGAATTGCGGCGTACACGGTAAGTACCGTGCAGTATGCCGAGCGTCCTCTACAACTTCAAGCAACGAGGTGAGCGTCCCGGACTCCCATTCGTCCGCAAACAGCGTTCTCCCGGACTTACTTTGACGTCCAGCCGGCTCGGCTGGGTATCCATGGCGTGCGCTGACTCGACGGGCAAGTCGGATGCCTTCATGCGGATGCCACGCCGCCGGCCGTCTGCGTCTATCGTCGGTCAGCCTGCGACTGGGAGCCTCCCAGTGCCGTCCGCTGCGGTCCGTACGCACCATGTCCGTGCGCGGTCTCTCAATCTCATAGCCGTCGACGTCGAGAGCCGTGTATAACGCTGAAGGAGCGTCGACGCGTTGAGCGGCGACGTCTAAATGACATGAGGAGAAATGGTGAGTCTCCCGGCTTCTCGTCGGGAGGGTTGCGAGGAAGCTTACCGCAGGGTTCAGGATGCCGTCCCATGCGGATAGCCATCGGGAGTCGCGACTCGCGACTCGCACGACGCAGCGGTGCGAGCAAGCTCCCGAGTTCTGGTATCATGCACAGCTCGCGGTCTCATTTTCCGAGTTGGGAGGTCGCGGGCTTGTGTCCGAGTCTTGCAGCTGCAGCCTGCAGGTCGCCGCGAGTCTGCCGTCCGTTACACGATGCAAGGCGCATGCTCTGCGGGCGAACGGGAGCACATGCGACGCACGAACTGCGGGTGCTCTAGCAGAACGTGCAAGACAGCGGGCATCAATCGGCACAAGAGGAATCCCTGCCCGAGAGGCCGGCGAGTCCAGGGTGAGCACGCAACATTCATCGAGTAATGTATGTCGCTGGAGGACACGTACCTCATGCAGACAGCCCCGGATACACTGTCACCCGGCGGCAGCATTGCACTCGTCACCGCACACCGCGCCGATCCCGCTGCTCGAAAGTCGAGCCTAACTGCTTGTGTCCCCCGCGACTCGCGAGCACCGACTCGGAGCAGTGCGAGGCGGCAGGCCTCGAGCTTCGAGCCTCGCCCGGTAGAGGAGACCAGGACTCCTGGCCGTAGCACACCGTGATCGTGCGCTCAACACCCTGTCGTTCCAGCTGGATCTTGAAGCTTGAAGCCGAACACGGTGACACGCCCGTGACGTCTCCAGCTGCAGCCTGCAGGGCTACCCGGATGCATCGTATCGAAGCGGCGGGCGGCGTGTGTCCGATCGCGTGCGTCCGATGGCACGGATGGCCCCGCGTCCCACTGGAGTCGAGTGGTCGCCGGCCGTCGGGGGTTGGGCTAGCCTCCGCGGGGGACTGGTTGCGTGTCGTGTTTGTGCCGGGCGTGCAGGCAGCCAAGTACCGGGGTTCGTGCGCCTGGCTCGCGCATCCCCCTCCCACCTGCCACCCGCAGGCGGCCGTCTCGCCAACATGTATACGCCCCGCGGCTCGGTCCTCGAGCCCGGTGTGTGCTCTTGTACGTCCGGGCTGCTCGTCTCCTCGCCCTCGCCGCTGACGTCCTCCAGTCTGTTCGACCAGGCCGGCCGCCGACCGCAGTGGCTCGCCAGGTCGATTGGATGCCCGAGCTCGGCGACCCACCAGTGCACCAGATGGCAGACACGGCCTCGGGTGAGCAGCGAGCTGTCTGACGTACGAGCCCGAGCTGACTGGTGCTCGCCGTGTGCAGCGCGGGTACGAAAGAGTCCCGGGGGTGCGCGGACGAGCGCATCTCGCCCTTCGCCGGGACCCGACCTGTTGTGTTGGTCTGGTACGTCCGAGCTGCTTATCTCCTCGCCCTCGCTCCCGCCTCTTCTCCCAGGCCGGCGGCCCGCCTGGTCGACTGAGACGTTGTCCCCGTCCCCGTCCGGCGACGCAGCTCGTCTGTGATCTGCAGGTGCGCCAGACGCGACCCCGGTGAGCGTCGAGACCGTCTGCCGTACGAGCGGAAGTTGACTGGTACTCACCGTGTACAGCGCGAGCAGTAGGCTCTCGGACGTCTCGAGCGTCGAGCGTAGAGAGTCCGCGGGCGTGCGAGCGCATCCGTTGAGCGTTCTGGTGCTCTGGTACGTGCGAGCCGGGCATTTGTTCGTCTTTGAAGTCGTGTTGCTGACCGGCCCGACGCGCTTCGTCTTCGTTTTCAGCTGCATTCTGTCAGGCTGGCCGCCGGCTGTGGACGAGGGTGCTCTGGGTGCGCACGTGTCAGCAGTTTACTAGTGAGTGCAGAGCCGTGTTCGACCTGCGGCCCGAGCACGCAGCAACTCACCTCCCGACAGGACTCTGTATCCGTGTTGCCGTGCGTCATCTAGTAGATCGTGTATTTTGCGTTGCGTATGTATGCGACGGGCGGGGAGCGGCGTGGAACTTGATCGTAGTAGTTGAGCGTCGGGTGTGCGAGAGGAGTTACGCAATTCGCGCTGGGGCGTGTCGCGTGCGTATCATACACAGAGGGTGCCGGGTGCGGCCGTCGTCGCGGTCTCTGGGTCCCGGGCGCGGTCTGGGTATGCGTGCTCTGGGTATGCTGGGGTCTGCATGCGCCGTCATGAGTGAGGGAAGGGCTCGGGGTTGTGGGCTCGGTGGAGGAGATGCGCGCATGACGGGGTCGGTGAGCCGTCGCTGGAGTGGACGTCGAGTGCACAGTGGCGAGTGTGCGCGACTGGAGGAGGAGCTGGCGAAGATGCCGGAGGGAGGCCCGGGACTATGGAGGGGTCGCGGCTGGTTCTGTACGAGTGCGAGGGAAGAGCGTTGGCGGGATCATGATCGCGCGCAGGAAAGGTTGTGGCGGGGGAGACGGTGCTTGTTGTGCCAGAGGAGAAGAAGGCGAAGGGGAGCATACACCGGTACTTACGAGCTCACGGGCGTAGAATGTACGGGTTTACATACTGGGTACACCGTCGCCGTTTATGCCATTTCGACTCGTCTGAGGTTCGCACAACGGTCTGACTTGTCGGCCGCGGCGCGTGTTGTTTCGAGGGCAAAAGCGCGATTATATTGGAGCAGGGTACACGGGTAGACAGCGCATACATGCGTAGGTGCAGGCTGCTGAGACGGGCTTCAGTACGACATCCGTGTGGAGGAAGAGACACGACTCACGAAAGGAATGGTCTGGACGACGCAGGCGTGTTGCAAGCGGACTCGGCGGGGTCTGGAGGGAGCCGGAGACAGAGGGAGAGGACTCACCGGGGACGTGTGCTCGTACAAGGTCCCGCTTCATAGGATCCATTCGCTCGCGTGCGAGGAGAGTCGAGGTCGCCCGGTGACGGCCGGCGGAGGCCCGAGGTCGACAGCGACGCCGTGCAGGAGAGAGCACCGGGACGTTGCGTGGGCGAGCAGCGCGGACTGGGTATCGTGAGGCGGGAGTCGGTCTGACGAGGGAGGCGACGTCATGTGGCCGCCACCGTCGTCGATCGGGCCACGCGCTGCGATCGGGAGGGCGGGGCGGCTGTTGTGTCCTGGTGCGGTGCGGTCGTTCACATCAACGCTTTCTTTTCTGTTTGTCGCCTGGCTGGATACCCCTTCTCTCTCTCTCCCTCGTACTCGCTGCTCGTCGCTCGGGATGACCCGCTTCGGCGACTTTGCGCCTCTGTGCCACCAGGTCCCCTCGTATCCGTGGTGCAACCTCTTCTACCACCAGGTCCGCCCCTCTCTCCTCTCTGTCCCGCTCGCTCTCGCACTCACGCCCCCGCCAGATCCAGCACCACGACTCGGGTGTCCTCCAGGGCCTGTCTGCAGATGCCGCCTCTGCTCCCGTCGGCGTGAACCCCGAGTGCGGCATCCTCCGCGTCGGCCACAACGGCTCAATCGCAAACGTCGCAAACATCGTCGCCTGCGCACTCAGCATCATCTTCACCTTGCTTCTTATCGTGTGGACAACCAGGCGGAGAGCGGCCGTCGGTGAGTCTCTCTCCTCTTCTCGTTGCTACCCCGTTTCCCGCCCCTCCCTCCCTTATCGCTGCCCTTGTATTCGTGCTCTCGTCCATGCCCCCCTGTCCACCTCGTCCGTCGTCACGCCATCCTTCTCACGTCTCTCCCGACTCGCATGCGCTCGAGGTTTTCATCCTGATGCATACATCCACATCGCTATCCTTCCATCGTCCCTCTCGTCTGCGGCTCCGAGGACAAACGCTGTTCACCGTGCATCCCGTGATCCTGCGCCGCATCTCCCGCACGCCCTCCCTGCGTTTCGTAGCAGATACCCTGTGCTCCGTCGACGCTGGGCAGCCCGTATGGGCTACCATACACAGTGACGAACCGGTGGGAACAGCGGTGCCATGTGCTGCGTTGTTGTCTCCTAGTCGAAAGGCGCGCCCACCCCACTGTGCGCTGAACATGGCTGTGGCTTCACCAGTGCGGAGAGCGCAGTGCGGTGCGTTCTGACTGCGAGCACCTGGCTGCCGTGTGCGTGCTACGAGCCGGATCGCTCGACGCGCATTCTGCCAGGCCGAAGTTCGTGCAATTCGGGGACGACCTGCTCAAAGGGACGCACATCAGCGTGCAGCCTATCAGGCGTGCCACTTGCGTCTATCGCGGCGCCCGTTTTCCGCGATGCGAGGAACTGTCGTCGCCGTCATAGACTATCAACAGCACGGCGGCGACGGTCCGATTCGTGATGCGTGCGTGCATGTCCCGTTCAACTGCGCGTCGCGGGTGCCGCTTGCACTGTCGAGGGACTTGTCGTGCGACGAACTTGCTGCATCACCTCCGTCTCGTCTCCCTGTCCCATCTGAGGAAGCGAGACTCCAGTGCTGTCATGCTGCGCCGCATGTCTCGCACGCTCCCCCTGCGCGGCCGTAGCAACTTTCTTTGCTCGCTCGACGACGGTCGACAGCGCGATTGGGCCTACCATCCACCCCGACGAGTCGGGCCACGTAGGAGTCGCGGCCGCACCTCCAGTTCGCAGTTTGCGCCTGAGCATCGCTATTGCTTCGCAGTGCAGTGCCCTTCTCTCTGCGAGCGAGGCGTGCTATGTTACGAGCCGGGTCGATCGATTCAGGTCCAAGACTGTCTCCTCGGAGACGACTTGCCCATATGGGGTGCACGTCGGCGTCCCTGTCTTGCGCGTGCCGGCGGGCAGCTGTGTCGATCATCGCGTTCGCTCTCCGCGATGCGGCGAAGTCGTCGTCAATGTACTACCAGCAGGGCACGCGTCTGCTTCCCTGTCTCCGAGTCTATCAGTCTATCACGCCTGTCGGCAGCTCCGATCGTGGCGTTCGTGTTCCGCGACGCGGGGATGTTGTCGTCGCTGTGATAGACTATCCGCACCACAGCGATGGCTGTCTGCCGAGGCGTCGGTCGCGACGACACCCAGAACCCATCGCAGACGGGCACGACGACCATTTGGTCCCTTACCCTTGAGTCTAATTGTACGCATGCTGACCAAACCCTCTATGCACAGGCCGGGTCGAGTTCCGAATATTCCTGATCATGTACCTCATCACGCTCCCGCTGCAGCTGCTCTCGACCGGCGCGTTCCTCGAACAGGGCTCGACCGCGCTCACAGCGATCTCCGCCGTGCACGCCGGGTTCGTCGCCGCGACGTTCTGGGCGCTCCTCGGGAACGCGATCGTCAGCACGCAGGTCGTCGAGGACGGCACGATGAGCTCGTTGGTGGTGAGTCCGAGTCTTGGTCGTCTTCTTATTCCCCTACCCTCCTCCCTGCTATGCCATGACACGTTGTACTGACGCTCGCACGCAGCCGTTTGACTTTGGCATCCTCGCTTTTTTGGCGGCGACGATCTACATCGCGCTCGACGTTGGTTTCTCGTTCACGAGCGTGTTTGGGCCGTCGAGTCCTCCCGATGCACTGGGCAGCATCCCTTTGTTTGTCTTGACGAGTATTTGGCCGGGCGCGTGAGTGTTTTTCTCTCACTTGCATTCGCAACCCCTATCCCACTGCGCCTCGCTCGAGCACTATCCCGCTCATTCATCGCACCATCCTCCAACACCGTGCTCGAAACGCTCCCTCCTCACCGCCCCTATTCCATACCATCTACTGCGTCGCGGCTCCTTAACGTGGGCGTATGGTGGTGATTGCATTGTACGTTGGATGAACGGACGCTGACGGCTCGTGTTCACCCGCAGCGCCACAATATTGTACTTTGGGATCATGGCGTATGTCGTGCTCGGGCTGCTCAACGAGGTGCGCCCGATGTGGTACTACGTCCTGGCTGCGGTCCTCTTCGTCCTCAGTCAGCTGGACTACTTCTTGCTGAGCAAGGTCATTTGCAAGGTGCGTCTCCCGTGCGTGTTGTGCGTTGAGTCTGCGCATTCACTGACGCATGCGCTTTTATCCTCATACATTCGTCCTTCGTCTGCATCGCGCACGTCGTGCACTCTGGAACAGGCGGCAGCTACGGGCGCGGTGAGCAAGGTGGACGGGTCGTTCATTGCGACGATACTCGAGACGGCCGCCGTCGGCGTGCTGTACTTGGCATGGCGCAGTATTACGGAAGGTGCGTCTCACATGCCTCAGCCTGTCTCTCGTTCCGTCCTCCATGTCCTCCACGCCACATCCCGCCCCTTCCCACTCGCAACACCGCCCTGCGGCGCGGCTCGACTCTCCTGTCTCATGTCACGCCCTCCCACATCCCCTTGTTTCTGCGTTCCACGCAGGTCGTCGTCGCTGTGCTCTTTGCCGTTCCGCTTGATGGTTGCGTTCTTGCCGTTGCTCTTCATAACGTCCTGTTCACCCTTGCTGACACGCTGCGCTGCAGAATCGTGGGAGGACGAGGTGTACTACCCTCGGTGACACTGACACGCCGCACCATAGCGCGCGAGCCTCGGACGCCGCCCCCCCCCCATCCCGGGGCAGAGTGCCATACATGCATCGCACGTCCGCGTACGCTGCTGCTGCTTTCACGCCGTGTCACGTCTCCTTCACGCTCCACCTCCACGTCTTCCCTTCCTGTTTGTTCTCCGCTGCCCGCTGTTCTACTAGACACCCGCCTGCCCGCCCGTTGCGCCGCCGTTCCCATTTCTTCACGCTCGGACACCCGGTATCCGGCACCCGGCACCCGCGCACGGCGACCGCCACACACCCACACGTTCATTCCGTCCCCGGTCCTGCCCTCAGGCCCTCTGTGTACTTTTTGTTGTCTGTGTTCTATGCTGTGTCCCGACAAGCCTCGAAGCTTGAAGTCTGGCGATATATCCCTCCGTATACGTACTCGTACGCTCGTGTCCTATGTTTATTGTTTATACCTTCCCTTTTCTGGTGCCCTGCGCCGTTGTCGGTTTTCCTTGACCCTGACCTTGGCTTCCTTCCGACCCGATTGGTTTCTTGCACCTTCCCCCGGATGAATATCTGACTGCGTACGATCTCGTATCTCGTATTCCGTATCTCGCATCTCTGTTACAGTAGTCGCCGCGACCACGTACTTAGTTTCACCTGCACCTGCACCTGCACCTGCACCTGCACCTGCACCTGCACGCTAGCCCAGCTCAGGAGGACGCGTCCGACGGGGCGTCGTGCTGGATGCGGGCCCACGGTCGGAGGCTCGTAGCTGGTAGGGCTGTAGCTGTACCGACATTCGCATGTACGAGTACATGTACGCGAGCAATGCATGCATGGGTTCGGCCGTGGAAAGGCATGGGGCACTCGTGCTGCGTGTGAAGTGAAGCGGGTCGTCGTTGACATATGGATGGATGGGTAGACTGCGTCGCTCGTCGCTCGTCGCTCGTAATTCGTAACTCGTAACTCGTAGCTCGTAACTCGTGAGACTGTGATGTCCACGTCGCGGAGCGCATGCAACCCTCTCGAGTCTCAGGCCGCTACCCTCGTAGAGGAGGCGTACATGTACAGTAGACTACGCCGCTGCGCGGCACGAGCACATATTTTGCCACCGGTGCGGGGTTCTAGTCTACGTTATACAGGCTGACGGGGACGGGACGTACAACTGCAGGTGACGACGACGACGCATAGCGATACAAGTACATAAGTACATCGGACAGACACAGGGCCTCGGGAGCGCGAGCGCGAGGAAGGAAGCTCGACTATGGGCGTAGCATACGGGGGGAACAGAAAAGGGTATCGCAAGGAGCGTGTGTGGGAGATCTCCGATCTCTACAACCCGTAACGAAGGAGACAAGTACTGAGAACAAAGGGTGATGAGACATGGCTGCGAAGTGCGAAACGCGAAGTGCGAAACCGGGAGCTCTAAGTTATGATAAGAGTACAAGCAGCGCCTTACGCACGGATACCCTGGCGATCATGCTCCCAGAAAAGGGGCAATAAGAGAAGAGAGAAAGGAGACAGAGACGGGAGGCGCGCCGGTCGCACGGCACGTACCATGTCAAAGGTGAAGACCACCGCGTGTATCCAGACACAGAGCCCGAGCCCCCTCCGGGCCCCAGGGCAGGGCAGGGCAGGGCAGGGCGTAACCCGCACCCACGACGCCGCGACGGCGATCGATCAAACGCAGACCGCGCACACGCGCTGCTTCACTTTGTGCTCGACCTCGACGTACACCCACCGGTCGTCCTTCTCCTCGTGCTTCTTGCACTGCACGACACGGTGCAGCAGCGACTTTGTCCGCTTGAGGCTCAGCCTGCGCTCCCTGTCCGCCGTCGAGGGCCCGCATCCGCGCGCGATGGGGGTGCCCCCGACCCCGCTCCAGGTGGACAGGTCGGACGAGGCGGTCGGGGCAGGGGAGGGGAGGTGGTGGTTGAAGGTCTGCCGTGCGAGCACCTCCGCGGGGTCGGCGGGCCCGGGCGGGGGCGAACGGGAAGGGCGGTGCTTCTTGAGTCTGCGGCCAAACTCGAGGGGGACGTTGAAGCAGATGTTGCGTTCGGCGTCGCGCAGCGTCGACCAGGCGGACTCGTGCACGCTGGGGGCGCTGTTGACGTACGTGCGTTCGCAGGAGTACTGCTCGGCCTGCGAGGGCTCGTCGACCTCGACGTAGCGCGATGTGGACGTCGTCGTGACTGAGAACGCGGACGACTGCAGACACGGACATGGGCGCATGACGCAAGGTTGTGTCAGGACATGGGAAGGGGCGTCGGATAGAGTTGGAACGTACCAGGTTAACTTCGACCATGACCGGGGCGGTTCCGAAGGATCCGGTTGTGAGCCTGTGGTCCTCAAAGAAACCCTCGTCCGTCACGTCGCTCTTGGCACTGTCCATGTAACCGTCGCGATGCCGTACACCCCGTCCCGTACGTACGTGCAGGTCCGGCCGCTTCGGATGAATCTCACGGCTGCGACGGAAGGGGTTGTTCATCAGGGTCCTGCGGAAAGGCAAACCTGCTAGCGACGCGAGCGCCATTGACGAGGCAGCGGCGGGGCTGTCGGGGGCGGTATTCATCCCAGGCGGAACGCGTAGAACGCCAGGAGCGAGGCAGGAACGCGAGTCCGCGTCGATCATCGCGTCGCGCGCGAATGCGAGGGAGTCAGCTCCAGCGGACGGGAGGACGTACCCGGGGTGCGTCGGCGTCGACTCGGCAAGGGCGAACGCGAACCGGTCGATGGTGAGTATTTGAGACTGATCGTCGGCGTAGGGGATGTCGCTCGGAGAGTCGGTGGAGAGGTGATCGACCTTGCCTTTGTCTCCTTCAGCCGACTCGAGCAGGCCCGCCCCCGAGAAGGTCACCATGCCCTCCTCTTCGTCCCATATCGCCGCAAAGGTGAGCGCAGATCTAGGGGGCACGAGCTCTGACCATCGGTGCTCCGCCGGGGTATCGAAGTCCTTCAACCGCATCCGAGCTGCCTTCAACTGATCCTGGAAAGTTCTTTGTCCAGTACGCGAAGGAAGACAAAGGACCAAGAACGCACCTCGCTGAGTTTCGCTTGAGCGTGCATCGCGTTGTGTCTTGCGGGAGGTGCTGGTCGTACTTCGAAGAAGAACAGAGGGAAGGACAGAGAGCGAAGCCAGGCGTGGTCGAGGACACGGGAGGCGGAGGAGGGGGTAGGTGGAAGAGGGACGTATGTCCAGCACACGCGGCGGTCTTCACAGGGAAGAGGAGAGAAGAGGACAAAGGAAGATTAATATCGCAGCATTGGCAGCTGAAGACGGCCTCATGTCCGTCTAGCGCAGACGTCAGCTCAGAACGGGGCACGGAGGCAAATTGACCCTCATCATTCGTCGCCCCTCGACCTCCCACGGCAGGCCCACGACGCGCTCAAAAACGCGCAGGACGCGTTCACGAGAAGCTGATCAGAGGCGTCACATCTTCTCGTGACTTGTGACTCCTCGCAACCTTCCCACAGCACTCGTCCTCTCACCGCGTAAATCGCTGTGCCACATCTCATAGCCAAACCTGACAGAAAGGCGTGCAATCTGATGTGTTCTCGCAGGCGGGATGCTTCCTGGGGAGCATCTCAGGTGGGATCTCGAGTACGGCGACGAAGATGCGAAGCAGCGGTGAGTGGAGGAAAGGCGGATCCTAATCACCGGTCTCTATCCCTGCTATCCTCGGACCGGACGAGGTACAAGGTCACGCCCTCACAAAACGCTCACAGAAGGTTCGTGCCATGCAGACACGAGTCTGCAGAAGCCGTAACGGGCGCACGCCTCTAGATGATGTCGGGCATCTCGCATGCGAGCAACGTTGCGGGGCTGCGTATCTTCTCAAGCAACATACTCGTCCACAGTCCTGAAGCGGACAGGCGGGCGCAGGTACCGGAGTGACACAACCAAGGGCGGAGAGCTCTGAGCTTGTCCTACGAAGGTGGGAATACATGGTCAGTCCGAGGACGTGAAGCAACAGAGGTACATACACACAAGCTCGGACAGCGAGGATTTCCATTGCGGGACTAGCGCAACCACGTCGCATAGGCAACCAAGAGGCCGCCCTCGATGATGTCAGCTATCAGACAGACATGCAGACGCTACACGCACCGAGCCAGGTTCGCGGACGCGGAAGGTTCCGTCCTGCGAGGCACCGCGGGCTGGTGAGAGTACAGAGCCTTGGCGGCTCCGTCGGTCGATCACAAGCTCGCCTCGTGTATCTTCATGTACATACCACAGATCTATCTCCATCGACGTGTGCCCCGCGACGACAGGCTGCGAGCGACTCACGCCCTCAGCAAGATGACGATACGCCTCCACGAAGCGTTCGAGGATCTGCGCGAAGACAGAACCAGCTGACCTTTCAATTATTGAGCTACAGTGTCGACGCAGACACGTTCGCCGCTTGTGCCCTGCGTCAGGCATAGGGGAATTGAAAGCATACCGGATGTGCGAGGGGATGCGGATGCATTGGGCACGGGCGAGGCCGTGGCCGCGGCTCGCCGCAAACGATACGTCACGACGTCGTCGATGTCCGTTCCCTGTGACCCGCAAGCTTGCGAGAGACCTTAGACTTCTTGACCGGGCCCCAGCGACGTTCGCGTGACTGCGCATCTCGCAGCACAGAAGACGCAGTCAGACTGCGTCGTAAGTATGTGGACGGATTCGAACCCCGTATCCTGCGCAGTCAAGGACATCAGCAGAAAGCCAGTCCAACGCGAGCTGAACGGGTACCTGGACCTTCATGCCGTCGGCACACCAGCGAGGCACGGTTCGCAGCTCCCACGCGCGCCGGGGAGCGAGCAAGAGGCACGACGGAAATAAGCCATAGATCGGAAACACACGTACATTTCACACCTGCGACTCACTTGTTATGAGAAGTCGACTACGGGTCATGCTTCGGGGATGGCGCGCAGTACATGGTAGTGTTACAAGGGTACGTCGCAGCCGATCAGCCCGCGGTTCATGCGCAATGGACCCAGAGACGCACCGTGCTAGTGACTGCTTGCAGTTTATTAGCCGGGATCCGGACCTCGGCGTGGTTGGGAGTCGGAGGAACGCCGCTGCAGTGCACAAGACGCAAGCGGTCCGCGGAGCGGCCACGAACCGCTCCGAGGTCGCCCACGACCGCGCTCCGCGCATGTCAGATTGTCGAGGTCCGGCCAAAGCGGGAAGTCCATGGTCTTCGCGTGCTGGGCGGTATATAACATGGGAACGGGTTCGTTCGAAAGCGCATCGACCCCGACTCCAGCTGGAGCCGTCCATCCACATCCGCGGATGTTCCGACTCTGCTCGTAGAGCCACATGATCTGCTGCGACTGCTTGCGACAACGACCTGATCTTGCCGGAGTCCCGTCCCATAGCTGACAAGAGCAGATGCTGCCCGTGGCCTGAGAGAGGTGGAAAGTGCCAGAGGAGAGGAAGAGCAGGAGGATAGCAGACAGTCGAAGCTGAGGACCAAGCTTCACGTAATCCACCGGGAGCCTTCGCGGAAAGTCTGTCCCGCCGACGGGTGCGGATGACAACAGTGATGAGCGGGCTTGCATGGCGTCATTTCGCCTATCGTGCGGTCGTTCGGAGACGAGACGGTCACCAGGCCCTCTCCGCGACAAGACGCCGTTACATAGATCTGTATGTATTGAGCTTATAGATTATCGAACAATTGCAGGAAACAGAAGTATGACTGACGCACCTCGAACCGTGACTGTCTTCCACGTCGGCAAAGCGCGATGTAACTTGGTACCTGGAGATCACTGAGCAACACGGGCGAGGGCCAAGGTCACGCACACAGGGCAGCTCCATTCCATCTCCGATGATACCGACCGCAGTGTCGAGCTTCCGGTCCCCGGATCTTCCACTCTGAATATGTGCTCCGCTCAAACTGCGTTACGGTAGAGGCAGCGCTCTGCGATAGTCGAACCTCGGCAGGTGTATCGGTGAGAACGCATCGTGCTTCGCAGCTCGCTCGTGCTTCGTGGGCGGCGGTGTGCTTGTGCTGTATATGTGCAGCATCAGCCCGTCAATACGCGGGCGTGTGACTTGCACGGCGAAGCGATCGTTTTCTGCGTTTTCGTCTCGTGCGATTGGTCGGATTCGTGCGGACTTCGACGATGTGTGAGTTGAGCCTCCGTCCTGACCTGACATCGATCCCTACTCGCCCGCGGAGTGCCACGGAAAGACGCACCGCGCCTCGTCGCCCCCAGGGAGCCTCCAATACCCGACCTCAACGTCCCACCCGTCCCGCTTCTCCCATGTGCACACCCCGCCCTCCCCGACGTCGAGAACGTCGACGTGGTTGCCGATCGCGTACAGTGCGCCCTCATTCAGTACGATGTCCCTGCTCACCGGGCGCGGCAACCGCACACGGTCCACCACTAGGCGACGCAGGCGGCAGCCCACGTCCACGCGCCGAGCCAGCATCGGGGCGACTTCCTCGAGTCCGCGCCCAGCGATCAGCTGGAAGCTGAGCGTGGCGAGTTTGGCGCACGGGAGGACGTTGCCTGCCGGCGTGAGCGCAGCGCACACGGCAGCGATCATGGTGTCCGACGCTCCATCGTCCTCGTCGGCCTCGTCGTCATCAGGGAAGGACATGACTCCGAGCACGGAAAGGGACGTCAGGTGCTCGAGCGAGGGCAGCAGCGTCCAATCCCGTAGGGAGATGCAGAGCGTGCGGATCGCGGCGAGGGGGAGCATCTCCCCGAGGCACTGCAGCCACTCGTACCACACACTGGGCTCGCCGCCGTCCCAGGCAGCCTGGATCCAGACGGCCGCTGCCCCGTCGTCGCTCTCGGCGAGGAAGTACAGCCGGGAGCTGTCCGCTGCGAGCTCGAGACGAGTCAACGGGGCGAGGAAGGCGAGCGAAGGCAGGAGGTTCTCGCGGGCGGTGGTGTGTGACTGTACGGGGGCGTCGTGGATGCGAATGCGGACGTTCCGTGGAAGGACGAGCGAGGATATGAGAGCCCGTGCACCCTGGAGGGTGCCGCCAGAGGAGGAGATGCTCCGGAGCTTGAGTAGCGGCACGGGCGCAGACGGGGGTCGCAGGTCGAGGTCAAACAGAAGATAGCTCCATGCCTGACCAAAGTGTACCGACTCGAGCCGGGGGCAGTTGGAGAGAAGATTGGTGACTACCGTGAGAGGAAGCTCCTCCATGAAAAAGTAGGATATGTTGAGATGGACCAGGTTGGGGAAACGGTTCGCGGGGAGCCAGTGACGGACGTGTAGCAATGCCATTGCGCGCAGACTGGACAAGTCTCCTCGAAAAAGCGTCGGTTGAGCCTTCACATCGATGGCACTGTGGAGTTCACACTGCAGCGTGAACACTTCCAGACAGGGAACGGGAAAATCGAGGCGGGACTCGACGAAGATATGGGCGGCTTCAAGACGGATATCAAGTCGCTGGAGACGGTCATGCGAGGACTTGAGCAGGATGTCATGATCGACATCACCGCGAAGGCAGGCAGAAACTGAGATGGGGACGGAACGCGAGCGTTGGAGGAAGACGAGTACACGAGGCCATACGCGGTCATCGATACGAGACCAAAGCAGAGGGATGTCAAGTGCAATGGCGCGCCAGCGACGGCAGACATGCGTGATGCGGACGATGGAGGGCTGAATATCGTCGTACCAAGGCCATGTCTCGATGTCGAGCTGGGGATGGGGCGCGGTCTCTCGCCAGAGCGACTTGAAGATCAGGCCGACGACCTCCGTTGGCAGGCGGTCGACTGGAGACGGCGAAGAGCGAGGGGGATAAGAAGCGAGACGAGTGAGCGTGTCGTCCAACATAACTCAGACGCAGAGACCTGTCAGCCGGGTCAGTCGCTGTCCACGATGAGCAATACAGAAACCGTTACAGATCGTGCGACGCCGACGGCAACCATTGACGAGCGCAGCGGCCTGTCATCAGGTGAGCAAGCGTAACATGAGTATGATGTGAACGTACGTTGTTCGTTGTGGACAAGGACAAGAAGGGAGTTAGATCGATGTAAGCAATGGTGGGATGAGGGAACAGGGTCAAGACAGCGAGAATCAGACGCTTGCGTTGCCGCAGGTGTAATCGAGCTCGAGAAGCGTGAGGAATGCAGGCCGCTCGCCGTGGATGGCGGCGAGGAAGGTCCGGGTCGGTGTGAGCAATGACAGCCTGCAGAGCGCAGGATGGACGCAGTGCGACTGGGACTGAGAGAGGAGTGAGCTTCGCCGTGGGTGCGTTTGTGATCAAGACGCGTGAGACGAGAACAACATAGGGTTGCTCGTTGTGGACTTCGGCAAGCAGAAGGGTCCCCCTCGACGTAAGCAATATATGGCGGTCTAGAGAGAGCACGCTGCACACAGCAACAATCAGAGTCTTGTAATCGCACAGATTTAGCTGATGTCCGCGCGTCGGTGAACGTACGCTGCTCGTTGCAGACCTCGGAGAGCACAGAGTCCGGGCGAATGTGTGCAATCGCGTGCAGAGAGCGCGGTGTGTACACAGCGGAACTCAGAGGCGTGTTTGTTGAAGGTGTGCGTGCGAGATTCCGTCGCGTGCGACCCGCGTGAGGGGGTACCAGAGGTTCAACGTTGCTCACTGTGGACGACGGCGAGGAGAGGGTCGGGGTCGATGTCAAGCATGGCGGGCCGCCGCGCGACGGATATGTAATTATGGGCGCCTGCCGCGCAGCGCAGGACTCCGCCACCGCAGCCGATGGACGCCTGCTGTCTTCGTCTCGTCCCTCCACCTCTCTTCACCGTCTCATGCGATGAGCTCGACTGCTGGTCTCTCTCGGCGTCGTGTACCAGCCTCCGCCTCGTCCACCGGCGACGATGATGTCGACAACGCCTGGGGACTGAACGGCACCGCCTCCTCAAACGGCGGCTCTGCCTCGCGCCCGGATCCTCCACATTCCCCTGCTCTCCACGCTGGCTCTGCATTCGAAGGCGGGAGGAAGATTGCGTACGACCCCCGCGACTTGGAGCGTGAAGACGAGGATGCCCGGATGGGAGGGAAACCTCCGCGGCTGACCATCATGGAGGAGGTTCTCCTCCTCGGTCTCAAGGACAAGCAGGTGAGTATACCCACGCTCTGTCCATCTTCACACCCGCTATCCTCCCTGGTTGTATCTCGGCTGTCGTCTACGCGCAAGTCTCGTCGGGGAGAATCAGGCCAGCGCGAACGAAGGCGCGCCGACGCGCGACTTGTGCGGAGCTTCACGCTCCTTGTCGTCATGTAAGGAACCGCTGCGCTGTTGAATGGAGCACGAGAACTTCTGTGGCCGGGCAGGCGCCATGTCGCTTTCGTTGCGCTTCGCTGTGATATGTGCAGTTCGCGGATCTGCACGATTTCGGTGCTCTGTTTTCTCTTTTGAGAGGCTGCGTGACACCTTCGGCTTGTGCTGCCAGCTATCGCCTCCAAGCGCAGCCTGTGTAGGTTGTATCTCGAGAATCCCGAGCCTTCCGTCGGCCTGCAGTCTGTCGCCTTATGTGGCTAGCGAGACCGACACCAGTCATACGGAACTTCGTGCCAACTCGATATGACCGAATCGCTGTACCTAATGGAGTACTGTGTCGTACATATTTGAGCGCGTCCCATGGCCTCTGGGTCCGCACTACTGCTCACGCTTGCTGACCCCCATGACAGGGCTACCTCTCGTTCTGGAACGACAACATCTCCTACGCACTCCGCGGGTGCATACTCATTGAGCTCGCGCTCCGGCGCCGCATCGCACTGGTCAAGGACCCAAATCGGAGACACCTCCCGCTCCCGGAACGGCTCGTCGAGGTACTCGACGACCGACAAACAGGCGAAACGATACTGGACGAGACGCTCCGGATGATGAAGGGCCAGGAGCAGGAGAAAATGGCCATCAACAGCTGGATAGACCTTCTCAGCGGTGAGTGTCCGCGGCCGGCCGACCTCCGCGCGAGACCCGAGTGACGGACGCCGACGCTGATCCACCCCGCACCCGTCCATCCCCGCAGGCGAAACATGGAACGTGATGAAGATCGGCTTCCAGCTCAAGCAGGTGCGCGAGCGGCTCGCAAAAGGGCTCGTCGACAAGGGCGTCCTGCGCACCGAGAAGCGCAACTTCCTCCTCTTCGACATGGCCACGCACCCCGTCGCGGACGTCCGCACCAAGGAGTCCATCGTCGGCCGCGTCGTCTCCCTCCTCACCTCCACCACCGCCGCCGTCCCGCCGGCCGCGCTCAACAAGGAGGGCACGCAGTGTCGCGTCATGCGTGCCGTGTGCCTCGTCTCTGCCGCGTACGCCGCGAGCGTGCTCGACAACGCGTTCGGGCGGCTCACGTACGAGGAACGCGAGGCGGCGTTCCAGCGGTGCGACGAGATCCTCGCGGAGTTCTCGACTTGGCCGTTTGGGAGCACCGGGTCTGGGGGCACGCGGAGCGCGGCGGCGAGTCGGAGGAGGGAGGCTTCGAGGATCGGGATAGGCAGTGCGGGCGTGAGTTCGAGAGAGGTCGTGCTGGGGCTTGTGCAGGAGGTCAAGAAGGAGATGTTGGGCGGGGAGGAGGACTTGTGTTTTGAGCTTATTGCGGGGGTGTTGGAGGTACTGTCTAAACTCGATTCGCTGCTCTAGGTCGCTATAATATCCCCTACTCTGGACCGTGTTCGTGTATATGTTATTGATTGCTTTGAATCCTGGTTCGATATATTCTCGGAGGGACAGCTCAAGTCTACTTGTACTACTGTTTTGCAAACAAAGAGGCATCACCGATATTGATCACCCATATGCGAGTGGGTTTCTTGCAAGCCCCTAGGACTAAGATGTTGCGCAGGGCGCACAACTCGCACGACGCGTCCCGAGCGAGAGTCAAGTCGCCGCTGACGACCGACTCTCTTGCATCCGACTGGCAAAAAAATCTGCTTGGATACGAATGATGAGAGTGGGATTCGAACCCACGCCCGTGAGGACCAGATATCAGAAGAGCTCCTTAGTCTGGCGCCTTAGACCGCTCGGCCATCTCACCATATGTGGTTGACGCGACTGGCAGCCTCCCTGGCAAGAACGAATTGCGCGGCCCACGCTGAGACGACGAGGACAATGTTCATCAAACGGGTAGTCGTAGCTAACTTGATTACCTGTTGGTTACGACGTGTCGATGCGCGTTTCGAACCAAGATATGCATGGGACTTCGAAGCTTCATGCGTAGAGTCTACTTGTCGTTTGAGCCACTGATGTTTACGTCGGCGCTTATGCCGAAAAGCATTGACTTCCACCGATTTCCTGCCAGTGTCCTACCAGGCCGAGAAGTAGTGGAGCTCTGTCTGTCGGAAATATGTGGTGTCTTCTGCCAGCCATTTCTCCATAGTTCTGTGGCTGGTCTCGATCAGCATCCAATGGGGACCGGCAACCCCTGCGAGGTCTGCGGGATGCTTAGTAATCAGACGCGCAGCGGAAATATGGTCTGGCGCTGAATCGTCGCGCGTCGCGCGCGTCGTGCGCGCGCTGTCTCGCGCTATGGCTTCCGCATCCTCTCGAACATCGTACTACTGCTGTACCCCTCGCTGTCTTCTATTACTGGAACTATACACAATACACAATAACCATGCTGCATGGAAAGGCCTCTCGACGAAGATAAACAATCTGAAGTAAGTCAAAATATCAAGGTATCAGTGCCGCTCGGTTTCTCCGAGCATGCCTCTCAATGGCAGCAAGCAGCGCGGCCAGTTTCTCTGGGCGATTCTGGATCTTCGACTTCCAAGGAACATCGGGATCCTTGTGAACCTTTCGATATACTTCCAGCTGCTCATCCATCCGTTCCCTGGTCATCCGCTCAACCACTACCCTGTCGTAGACCAGTGGCCGCTGCCGCAGCGTGGCCATGTACTCGTCCAACTTCTTCTGCTTAGCAGCCGCATCGTCCGCATTCTGCTTCGCAGTCTTCACAGCGTGCTCGGTAAGCTTCTTCCGCCGCTTGGACTCGTGTCCCTGACTTTCCAGAATGCGAACCGACCCCTTCAAGTGACGCTGATCCTCCTCGGTATCCAGATGCACGGCCATGAACTCCTCAGTCTCATTGCGCTCCGCCTTTTTCAGTGCGTTGAACAGGGCCTGGGTTCCATTAGGGTTGTTCCGAGTCCAGACTCGCTCACCCCCTAGGATACCCTCATTGTGATCATTTGTCGGCATGATCCACATCTCATCAAGCTCCGCAGACGACAGGCTGTCGATCGCGCCGCCCTTCGAGAACTCGATGGTAAACTTCTCCCAAGTCTTGAGCGCGCCCTCCAGAAATCGGATGAGGAGATGCCGTAGGTGAGGTAGGTCTGGAAGCATGCCGCGGATGGCGGCGACGGCTTCGGGACGTTCCCATGCCCGTCCGTCCAGAGCCGTGGTGTGAATGCCGTCAGGGTCAGGACGGAGGAGCGCATCTGGATCATCAATGAGGAGCTTTATGTACTCCTTGACCTGATCGTGGACTGGCCCGAGCTTGAGTCCGTTGTTCTCTGGCTGGCGCACAACGCGCATGTATGGGTGTGTGACTGCTTGAGCGTAGAGTGCCAGAACCGCAAGCTCGGTGAGCGTCGCAGGGTCACGGAGGCCGTTGTAAACGTTCTCCTCAAGATGGCTGAAGCCCGGTTTGACCTTCCGATCACGGACTAGCTCGAGGAACCGTAGATAGTGCTCGCGATGGGTGAGGAGCTCAGCAGCAGCGGCACAATGCGACTGATACCGCGTGTTGCTCGTGTCAGGGAAGCGCAGGGACTGTCCGACAATTTCTTGGAAGTAGAACACGTAAGTGTCCTGCTGTCCCTTCTTGCCATCTTGGTGGTTGAACAGAGCCCCGGCAAGGGATGTGAGCTTGACCGCACCACGGGTGGACGACTCGAAAGCTCGGATCTCCGCGGGGCTCAAGTCCTCCAAAGCCGTCCCGGTAGTAAGCAGCTCAGGGTCAATGTCTCGTAGTGTTGAGGCATTCTCCTTGTTGGCCAGGAGGATAGGAGGAGATACCGACAGGCCTAGCTCAGCCCAGCCTGTCATCATCCTCGCGTTCCCTCCCCGCACCGCGTTGAGGTCCTTGTGCATCGCGCAACCGAGGCGCAGGAACACCGCAAGTGGACGCTTCTGGGTGTCTGGGAGTGCCTCGAAGAGACGTTTCCCCAGTTGCAGTGCCTCGTTCTGGAGGTGGTACGCATAGATGCCTACACGCTCGTTAGGGTCCATGGCCTCCCAGGCAGATAGGCCTCCAACAGCAGCGACCGCTGTATTGACCGCCTTCGATGTAGTCTGTTGCAATTCTGGCGAGGGCTCAGGACCCTGTGTCGTGAGGTGCGTGCGTGCAAGGGACAGGCATGTCATCTCGCGCTTCCAGTCCTCCAGTTTGCGTGTTGTCTTGAGCTGATCGGCCGCATGGTCACCTCCGACACCCTTGAGTTTCAATGCGAACGTCTCCATGTTGATTGACTGCCCTGTTCGGCGCGCGTATGGTGAGGTATTGAATGCCTCACTGAGCTGCCGCAGCTTGGTTGTCCAACCGCTGAACTGTGTTTCACTGGTGTGGTCCAGCGACGACTCGACCCCGAGGAGCCGGTTCTTGGGCTGTAGAGAACCGTCTTTTGATGGGAGCATGAGTAGCATGTGGCGGGCTTCCTGATTGACGTGCCGGTTGGTCGTCGCATCCCCGCTCAACGTGAGGGCTAGAGAAATGCATTATATATACATAGATGTTCTCATGGGCTGATAGAAACTCACATTTGGCTTGTAGGACCTCAAAGGCGGTCTGGATATCGCTTGCAACTCCCAGCTCAAGCATTGCCCGCCGCACGGTACGCGCACTCATCTTCCCTTCGACAGTGACCCCAAGTGCATTCCCCACCGCCTGTAAGACCTCCCCGACACGCTCCTGCGCGCACCCCACCCTTGCCAGTGTCCGAGCAAGCACGCGAGCTTGGGAGGTGTACATGCCACCCTTCTTCAACTTCAACCGGGCGGATCGCGCTTGCATCTTGGCTAGCTTCTTGGCCAGGATCACGGGAGCTCGGGCGCACTGTTTCCGCAACATCCGGACCTCCCGATACACGGCAGTAACCGACCTGCGGAGCTTCTGGTTCACATACCCCACCCGCTCTAGTGCGCACTCAGCATCCTCCTGGGTCCGCTGTTCGGCGACTTCAGCTGCATGCTGGTGCGATTCCGCCTCGCGCAGTCGAAGCTGCTGCTCCTTCTCAACACTGCGAAACTTGTCTCCAAGAACCGTTACAGCTCGCCGTGCACGGAGTAGCTGACGACGCTCGTTGTGCTGCCCGGCTTGATAGAGCGCGAGTTGATGCCGTAAGCCCGTGTTCTCCTCGACCTTCTTCCGGAGCTGATAATGCAGTGCGGTTTCCGTATGTGAAGAGGCCGCGGTATAGCCACCCGGGGGGAGTGTCTCCTGAGGAACACCAAGGACAAGTCCGGAGTTGGCAGACTGCGCGGGGGTCTGTCAAGATGTCAAGATGTCATGTGAGTGAAATCCTCATTTTGAAAGCTTCTCCAGGTACGCACTGGCTTCGACTTCTCTTGACTGACGTGCCCTGGAGTGTTCTCCTTGTCAAATCCGGTCGCAGAACTCCCCGGTCGTGCCTTAGATAATGCAGACCGTTGAGCTGCCGTCTTCCTCTTGTGCCTGTACTGACTCTTCTGCGCGCAGCCCATAAAGAGGAGCCCAGTTTCTATATAGCTGAGGCTGTAGTACAAGTCCAGCAGGGTCCCGGGCGCAGCCCTGACACAGAGCCAGTGGTAGAGAACGAGCAAGAGTGCTTGAGCAGGTTGCCAGGACCTGAAACATATCATTGGTGAGTCATTTCTGTCTATCCTCGCTGACTCTACTAAGCACTGGTGTTACCTGATTCACGGGAGACTCGAATAAGGTGCGTAGAAGCTCAGCAAGAGCCGTCAGACCTCTGCAATACCCGGTCGCCCTGCACACCACTCGGTCACATGACATGACAGATTCGCGCAGGTGGCGTTGGCGCTAACGCGTCGACGCGCCTGCGCGAGGCTGCCGTGTGCGCGATATTTCCCACTTTCATTCCACTGACGCTTCCTCTGAAATTGTTTCTACTCATATTATATGCAACATACGCAGTATACTGACAGGTCAGATCTCTTGTACAGCGTTCAGAACATATTCAAATACGACACTTGATTTACCATACAAAGGTTAGCACCACGCCTCTGCCACTTCTGACCTATCCATATACTCGACGCGCCATTTCTGTATACAAGTAGACAGTCTACGGGGACATTGATGCTGCCGATCCACCGCGATTCTTCGTGTACTGGGGTGACCATCTCGAGCCAGCGTCAGCGGAGATGACAAACACGACCAAACATCAGAGACCTGGCAGGGGTTGCCGGTCCCCACATCCATGGCACCCGAGCCTGGGAGTTCCTGGCGGCCTGCCACTGGCAGCCGATGTAAGTGAGTACATCAAACGTCAGGGGGCTAGAAACGGAGTAGAGGAGACAGGTGAGCTACTGGGACTTTGTTGCAGGGTGCATCGACGAATGACACTCAACGCAAGGCGTACCATCCGCTAGATTCAGCAGGGACGATGACGTTGAAGTTGCAAGTCGGTCACTGCCGACGAGCGACACAAGGCGACATGCTTACTCCGCGCGTTGCCGCAGGTAAGTTCAGCAAGGAGGCTCGGGTTTTTGATCGCCGGTTCGTAGCCCGGCTGCGCAAAGCTGTTCGGACTCCTTAGGCTCCATATTTACGACGACACCATTCCAAAGGGCGTTGGACGCATTGGTAAGATAACCGCTGAGACAAGTCAGATCGTGACGGTGGAACAGAGAGATGGGGAGTGAGTACGTCCCAATGTTGGAATGCCAATTTCCTGGGCACGCTGCGGCACATGTGCGATGCTCCTGCGTTTTATCACAAGCTCAAGCCTAAGCACAAGCCTTCTGAATCCGAAGCCGGATACAAAGTTCAGCCATAAGTAATCTTTAGCAGCCGTTAGCGGGCATAATGAATCAATGAAGTTGCACATGTAGTAGCGCGATGCTCTATGATGCGGTGGCGGCGGCAAGGGCGTCGTCCTGCGTCGTCAAGGTGCTTGTCAGTGTGAGATCCTGATCTCGTTGAGTAGCCGATCATCCCATGACGTGCTTCCGCCTCTCACACC
>WJSG01010401.1:0-19822 GCA_016618145.1 Sanghuangporus lonicericola | reverse complement strand
CACCACGACCACCACCGACGTCAAGCATGCCCGAATCAGCGCGCCGGCCTCCGCACCCGATCGATCGCCGTCCGAGTGCTAGCTCAGGGACGCTGTGGTTCTCGGTCGCGATCTGCCGGGCGATCTGGCGCTGCGAGTGCTGGTCCTGCCAGAGAAACAAACAGGATGTTATGCAGTCCCGGGGATGGTATACTGGACAGGGAGTATATAGTGGACAGGGTGGTGGACTGGACAGGGTGTGTGTGCGCAGAGGGGGCGAGGAGGGGATGCGTATGCGCTGCCTGTGTAGGGACTTTTTTCGCCGCCAATATATCTGTTTTCCGCCCCCGTATGTCCTCTTCCGCCCGACATGCCTGCGGGCCGTCTGCTCTCGCCCGTCGGGCCGCTTCTTTGGGCTGCGTCCGTCGCTCACACTCGCTCGCACGGTGTTAGGCCGGAAACGTGTGTATTTGACTGCACTACGCATACAAACGGTACGCTACTCCGCGCCCTCCGCCGCCGCCGCCGTCCCACCGTTCTCGCCCTCTCCAAGATCCCTGACCTCTGCTTTCCACCTGCCCCGCGCTCCAGACGCCTCCGTCGCAATGCGCCCGGCCGAGTGCAGAGACGGCGCAGCCGGACGTCTCCAGCCCTCTGCCCCCGCCTCGCCGACCACAATCTTGACCTGCACGCGCCCGGGGTGCGTCTGTTCGTGCCAGGCGAAGATCGTCAGCCGGCGATACTGCGCAAGAGACCAGCAGGAATTACAGTACCTGCAGAACTGCCCGCAACCGACAGCGCGTCGCCTGCCGGCTCGAAACGCTCGAAACGCAGACGCAGCGGCGTCGGAGACGACAGCCACGTCGCAGCGGCGCCGGAGAACGCTGCCGGATGGTTCTGACAGCGTCCCCGAGAGCCCGGGCAACCAGAACGAGCTGCCTGAAGAAGGAAGGTAAGTTCTATTGCAGCCTAACCCGGATACGAACACGTACTCACTCACCGAGCCTCCCAAGCCGGAAACCGGGCCTTGACCAAGTTTCCGGCCGGTGGATGGCATCCTCGCCCGCTGTCCGAGGGCCGAAGCAACCGAAAGTGAGTCAAGGAACCTACAAGAACAAGTTCGTCAGTTCATCTCGCTCGCAGCGATGCTCCTGCATTCGGCCAGATGCCGCAGGGCTCACCTGCGGACTCCAGGCCAAAAGACTCGAGGACAGTGGCGAGCGGTGCGGCCTGCCACTAGTGGCTCCGCAACTTGAAGCTCCGTGCCAGTGCCCAGCCGTGCGTATACACGTCAGATGCGGCATCCTGGAAACGCTAGTCAGCAGCAACGACGACGACAGACCTCAGAACATACGCACGACTGTACGAGGCGAGAGCGAGCAGCGGAGAACCGTGCTCGGCGGTCCTGTCTGCCAGTTCGCGCTCAGAGCGCCTACCAAGACAAGCGCGAAACGCCTTCGTCGCGTCTTCTTCCCACATCCACCACCATCCCGCCCTCGCTCACAGACCGTGCCATCCTCCTGTCCTCTTCTGCCCGCTTCTCCCGCGTCCTAGGCCAACGAATAGCTCACTCGACGCTGTCTGGAATGCGGAGTGGGTCGGCATGTTGTTTGCCAGTGATGCTGGTACGTACCTTTCACTCGTCCTCGCTCGTCCGAGTCCTCCGACAATCTCGTGCTGTCGTGATACGACTCGAATTTGACGAAGGCATTCCGCTGCGAGACATCATCAGGTGAGTCTGCGTCGACGGGCACGGCGAGCAAAACAGGTACGCACACATATAAGTATACCCAGAGCCGTTGCACTCAGGGAGAACGGCCAGGGCGGGCGAGGCGGCCGCAAGTCTTGCTGTGTCGTGTCGCACCGGCCGCCGATATATGGGACTTATGGGACTTGGACGCGTCTGGAAGAGAAGGTCGGTCAGCGCTTCGCTGCCACAATCCCGCGACGCGTGACGTCATGCATCCCGAACGGGCAAGTCGCGCTCGCAGCGCGAAGTCGTGCTTACCTTCGCTCGCTCGTCGCGTCTCTCTGCGCTCGAACTGCTTTCTGCGCTGACTCCCTGGTCTTCTGTGGACTTGCTCTGACTGCTCGCTCTTGCTGGAGCCTGCTGAGAACTGGCACGAATGGTCTCAGATGCTCGGGAAGGCGGCGGACGCGGCGTACGGAACTGATCTGCGGTGCAATGAGTAAGTATGAACGCTCCGACATCAGGTACGTCAACGCATGTTTAGTATTGTATTCAGACGCTCCGGGAGGCCTTGCCAGGCGACACAGCGGTCAAGGGCTTAGGTGGGACGCGCTGTTACGGCAGAATAACAGGTCAGTAACAGCAGTCAACTGCGCGGGTAAATCTCACCTATGGCACTTCCACGGTAAGTCCCGCCTCCCGAGAAGCAAGCGGCTGCGGCGCATGCCGTCAGCAGCCTGCTCCTGACATCTTGCCGCTGATAACTGATGTCCGACACGGTCCTCCTCGCGGCCTGGACACACGCCGAGCGAACGTACAGCGACGTGCAGGTACGCCGAACTATTTATTGCAAGCTGACGCGTTAGCCAGAGCAGACGGAAGCAGATAAGCTATGTACGTACCCCAGTCAGCGGATGCGTCTTGCCCCGGCGCCGTCGTTGGAACTCGAATAGATGACAACCTGTTGGTGCCACGGTCTCGACAATGAGGGTGCCGTTGAGTGCGGGCTGGGATTGACAAACCCTTAGACAAGCCAATGACCCGTAGACATAGCAGCACGCACCTCTGGATCGCTGGGTATAGGCATGGGCCAGATCGGCCACGGTCTCGACTCTCATCTGACTGCTAGCGCGGTTCTGGGAGGTCGGTCAGTGGACCTATGATTATCACTATGCATAGCGGTATGCACCTCTCCTCTGAGATCGCTGACTTCTAGGAGGGCGAACTAGGCCTCAGCCACGCGTAGATGTGTTTGTTCTCTCGATCTGGATGGTGGTAGCATGTTTGTAGGGGGCTTCGTGACGTGCACTGCTCATCCGAGGTCAAGGCAATTGCGCACGCTGCGGTAAGTCGACGACTTACGTGAGAGACTTACCGCACAGCGGTGAGCTCTGTCGTCGAGGGAAGTTGACCCCTTGTGTGTTGCACATCTTGCTGGTACTGACGGTTGCACGCAGGCCCAGCAATAGGCGGCGAGCATCGAGGATTCATACGGTCTGGAGGGGAGGCGGTTGTGCTGGTGGGAAGGAAGGTTGGACCCTCGAGCGTGTAGTCTTCTGAGAGTTGCAGCCTGCGTAGACAGGCCTCACCCAATGAAAATTCTTGAGCTACTAGTTCCGAAAGCGTGAGACGATACGTGGCATGAAGGTCCCCGTCTGCCAGCCACATCAAGACGTGCTTCTCGGTGCATGCATGGCGGAGCGCTGTGGCATACGCGACCTCTTCTTGATGGAATATTGTCTCTGATTGGTTCCTGTGTGGGTGCGTCCCTCCTGAAGGGTTGTCTGCTCTGTCTGAAATGTCTGAGCATCTCCCAGCGATGCAGTCCCATACTCACGAGTCATGGTGAGAGTCGCAAGTCCCAAGAGAGTGCTTATGGGATAGTATGCCCTGAAATTCCCTCTGGCATGTCATTCTGTATCCATGGACAGGAAGATCAGAATGGACGGAACAGTACCGTGTAGCCGAACGAAGAGAAGAATGCTTGCAGGGTCCAGTTGTGATCGGAGAACTTCCTGCGAACCTATGCACCCGCGGCTTTGTCACTGAGACCGCTAGCAGGTACGCAGCACCATGGCTGGTGCCCGTAAGCATGCCAGCTTGGCAGGATGGACCAGCAATATGTTTCTGCTCTGAATCTCAGTTGGGCAGTTAGCATATGCCATGGATATGACTCAGGCAAAGCTGTCACGGACGGCCGCCCATCTCAATTTTTGGGAAGTGTCTTACACGTAAATCAATCTGAAGATGCGCTTCTCGGACGACCTAGAACAGGAGTCCATTGGGAACGGATCTAAGCGTGGATTGCACCTCGAAAAGTCGTACAGCACCTCAAATTCATCCAGGCTCCTATATGTTGTCCGTTAAAGTCTCTGGTAGCTATTGGAGTGTGTAGATGCACTACAAGGTCTTGAAATGCTCGGACCTGTCGAGTAATGGTTTGTGTTAAGAGGCTGGCAAAACAAAGTGCATTTGAGTCACTAGCGTGGAGTGCAAGTCAAAGCACTGCTGAAGTCGCTCATAGAATATTGGACTCACTCCGTAGGCAGCGTAGTATGTAGCCAAGATCCTGGAGGCGACAGTTCTGGTAGGTGCGCAAGTCAAGAGAACACCGGCGGACCGAGGCGCGAATCCCGAAATGAGTTGCGGCCCAAAATGGCAATCTAAGCGCTCTCTGACGCCGCCCGCGCTCCTCTGCAAAACATCACGGCTTCGTGCTCACCACACATTTATAACGACACTTAGTAGCCTACAGCACAGCTGGGTATGTAGTAAAGTATACACTCTGCCTAATAATACGTGGAGATACTGACAAGCCCTCTTGCAGTAGCCACTCCACTCTCACGCATCTTCGGGTGCAATCCGAGCTGTATTCCAACGGTTACAACTCTGCTACTGCGACGGACACCGTTCTGGTCTACATCCCCCACTAGCGCCGTAGTATGCACTAGGCTGAGCCTGCCTAACACACCCACTTACTGGATAATCTCTCCCCGCGAGCAGGAATCGCTCTATTTGCTCGCTAGGACCAAGCTCTCGTCCTCAACATTCCGTTCGCCGGCGATACGATGTGTTCTCATCCCAGAATAGCTCCATCAAACTTCTGGCGTCTAGGTAACGTTACGCGGACATTCTCTGCCAACGGCTAGGGCTTAGTCTCAGTTCCTCTGTCCGCTCTCCAGGAACTCCGTCACCTTCTCCCCAGCGCAATTTCCCCAGCGCGGATGGCCGTTCATCCGGTCACGTTCACCCAACCTTAAAGTGTTCAACAAAATAAGGTTGAGTCCGTGACTTGCTGAACCTGTCGGAATGCGAAACAGGGCCTTCCTCGAGTATAAGAACCCTGCCAGTCCGAGGTCGAGGACCCCCGGAGTCGCGCGTCCCCCTGCCGGACTCATGCTCCACCCTCCCCTACCTCCTTACGCACACACCCGCTGTGGGACTATTGATTTATTGGACGTGTTGCTACTCGTACATATACCTTACAGTGCGACTTAGGCTCCGTACCGCCTCCATCCTATGACTCTCCGTACTGCACTTCCGTTGATACCCTGCACCTTCTTGCTCCCCTACCACGTCCATTCCCATCATGTCGCTCTTTGTCTTTCCTGCGCCTGCTTCAACCCTCCGCGTTTTACGTTACCACACCTTGCACCCTCTCATATTGCTGTCGAGTTCGTTACACGCGCATTCCGGACACTGCAGGACACCCCTACACACATGCGTGGCATCGCAGAGCAGGTATGTCATGCTATCGCATGTCCCTCACGCACAGCACTGACTCAGGATTGTCTATGTAGTCGTCGGTGTTGCACGACGGTCTTCTCGGGCATCACCATGCCCGCCTTTCCAGTTGAGTACAGTAATCCTCTTCTGACGTTTTGCTAATATTTCCGCTTCGTGTTGCTCTCCAGCCACGCAAGTACCTGCCCAGACCGGCGAAGCGCGACCACACCGGCACCCTTCAAACAGGGCGGCTTCCGGGCCACTGTATGTCTCTCTCGGTTTCATGTGTCTTCGCTGCTTGTCCATGTTGACCTTCACCTCGTCTCAGGCTGCCGGAAGCTGCCTGCTCGCTCCTCAAGTACTCGACGAAGTAAGCATATGCTTCTACTGGGACTTCTAGCACTACGCTTACTCAGTTCACTTTCCAGGTTACTTATCTCGGTGGCCGCCGGGCATTGCGGTTATCCTCAATACACGACAGAAGCGATAACTCACCAGGTGCGTCGGGACAAGTCAGTTCATGATCCAGGTTCTGACCGTCTCTTCTCTTCTAGGCATATGAAGTATGTCGTACCGGCACCTCGCCAGCTCTAGATATGTCCCAAAGGTTCGTCGTGTGACTATGCGCAGATATGTTCCGCAGTCTTCTGAACAGTCCAACAGGGTCCGCATGACAAGACGTCTAGTAGCGACTCGTCTACGACGCCGCCTATCGAGTTGGCCAGAAGCACTGCCTACTAGCCAAGCTTGCAACTGGCACAGGATCTGCCAGACTCGCTGTCCGCCGTTCATGCTCGCTATGCCATTGTGAGTGTCCTTCCGCAGTCTGACTCCACAGTAGGTACTAACTTCGGAACTTCCCTTGTAGCTTGAGCTTGTATCTCGAGCAGGACGCAATGTTGCCACTGCGCGCCCGGCACATCCGCTCGTACTGCACGAACTCGGACGACCGGCGTGCTCTTCAAGGGCCCGGGAGGCACATGATCTGACCGCCGGTGGTCTTGGCGAGTAGGCCGCGCTACCCTCGAGTTGCACCGGTAAGTCGCACTCGAGATGTCGTGTACACACGTCGCGAATGCTGACCTCTACGATTGCAGCGGCTTATGGGGCCCGAGTAGACGGAACGCGTAGCTAGTATACCATGTAGATTGACCCCGGGCAGTCCGAGTCGGCGCGGGGAAGCACCCGAGTCTCGCGAACTCGCGAACCTCTGCATCACAGATCGCTATCTCAGCACGAAGAGCTCACTCGAAGTCTAAAGGTAAATCCGCCTTCGTCTTCTGTTCGCACGCGCACCACCAGCTGACACGGTATTGTCATAGAGCATCGCGTGTGCACACGGCATCGCTGTAAGTACTGCATTCTATGTACTACGAGCTCTGGACTCTTGCTGACTACGAGTACTACTCCTCGCTCGGCAGCCGGATGCACTGGGAGGCCGACGGCCTTCCCAGTAGCGTGTACGCCGCAAACACGCTCCGTCCTCGATAGCTCTCTGCAACGTCTCGGTGAGCCGATCACACCGACTCTTACCGCGCCGGTACTGAGACCGCTCAGCAGCAGCCCGGCCTCCATCCGGGGCACGCAAGCAGTCGAGCAGCAAGAGATATATTCGCATTAGGTATACCGTCTCACGTGCTACAGGTGCTACTGAGACAGAGCTCGCCGCACCGTGCCTCGCGGTGTCTGTCCGGCACAGACAGCGGCGTGCTGGCGACCTGAGCACGTAGAACGGCCGACGCTTCGTCCCAGAGACCCGGAGCACCCCCTTGCTTGTGGTGCGCTCCGGGCCTCTGCGTCTAGCGTCGGCCGGGGCAGGGTCGGTTGTTGCTTGTGCGACGGTTCGGGCAGCGGTCTCACGCTTGCCGGGCTTGGGCACCGAGGGCGGCCGGTTGAGCTGCGAGAGGCGCATGGCGGGTGTACCCAGCGCACGATCCGAGGTTGTCTTGCTGCGGGCGCGTCGATCTGGCGGATCTGACACACCGCGCATCCTTGCACGAGATCCGGCGCATTCAGAACGCGGCGGGCAGTCGACGGACCGCGTTTCCTTATTGCCGTGACTCGTCTTGACTCGTTGCGAAAGACAGCGCGCCGGGAAGGCGCCCCGTCGTCGAGATACGGCCGGGTCGGGTCGTCTTCCCACCCGAGGTCGAGGCACGCGCCGCGCCAGCCTCCGTCGTCCGTCTCTCCTGCAAGTGTGCAGACACGCCGTTGCACATGCCGCACCTGTTTCGAGGCGTTCGTGCGATGCCCAGAGTGTCCGGACGTGAATCGAGGATTTGTCGGCGTGGCCGGCCGACGAAGTCGACTTTGAGTTCGCGAACTCGACTTGAGGTGCCGTCGACCGGCCGTACAGACCGTCTGGAGCATGCAGACTTCGTTCGAGGTGGCTTAGAGGCGGTGGGGAGACGTGCACCGGCCGGAAGAGCGGCGGCGAGTCCGAGGCGCCGTGAGGTCGCGCTGCACGCAGATTTCACGACCTTCCCGGATCCGCGTGCGGATACGCGGAGGAGATGCCTGCGTGTTCACGCTCTCTGAGGAATCAGGTTTCGTCAGGATCCGGGCGGGGACGGGGGAGATACGGCCGGAACACTGACTCACCGGGCAGCCTCAGCCCGCTGGCCGCGGTGACGACGAGATTCCGAAACGCGTCAGAGCGGCGCGAGACACATCCATGGCCGGTCTTGAGGACCAGTACAGTGCTGTCGATGTGATCGCCCGGCGCCCGGAGGCAAAGGGCGTGCAGGAGAGTCGGCGAAAGCGGCCGGGCGGCGAAATCGCAATGAAATCGCACTTGCGAGCGATTTTGAGAGCCGCCCGGATCGACGCGTAGGAGGTCGGTTTGGATGCAGACAGTTCAGTCTCGGTTGGGTGCCGAGTTTGATCGTGATACGGCCGGTATCGGGCGAGATACTGAGGGTCGGGTGTGCGGTGTTGGCCGCTGGCCGCGGAGACGACGAGATCGCAGAACTCATCGAGGCGGCGCAAGATGCAGCCGCACATGGTCTTGAAAACCGCTGCAACGTGGCTGAAGTGTTCCACGGCCGTCCGGAGGCGAGGGACATGCATGAGAGCCGGCGAGAGCGGGCGGGTGGCGAAATCGCAATGAAATCGCACTTGCGAGCGATTTTGCGAACTGCCCGGACCGGCGCGAAAGAGGGTTCTTTCAACGGTAAACGTGCAGCGTAACCCGCTGAGCATAGTCTGCCGGCGACAGGGCGGATGCCGGGCGAGATACGGGGGTTCGCGTGGGCGAGGTCGGCCGAGGGGTCGACGATGTTGGAGCGGTCGATGACGCGCCCTCTGGTGGCTTGAGACGTGCGACGCGAGTCGCTCAAGTCTGTGCGTAGTATCGCACGTCGTCGACTGGGACGGATGAGCGGGCGTTGGGTGGGAAGTCGAGGTCGCGTCGGGGTGCGCCATGAAACGGGCGACTTTGACGCGGTTCTGGACCGCTTCGGATCGGGGCGAAACGTGTTCGACCTGTCGCGGAGAGGTCAGTGCGAGTGTGTAGGTTGTGTTTTGGCCCGGGTGTCGCGGTTCTGGGCGAGAAAGCGGGAGAAATGGGGGCGTGTCAGCAGAAAACCGAGGATAGCAACACGCACCCTCGGCCGTTTCACACGAGAGAGACATCACCGAGTCGGCGTGGCATGCGGCTACTGGATGGGCCATGTTGCGTACGAGTGCGACTGTATGCGCGAGCGTGGTGGACAGATCTGAGGTGGGCGCGGGAGAAAGCGTGTCTTGGCGGGCATGCGTGCGCTCGGGGTGTGTTCTAACGCGTGTGGAACGTTCGAAGGGGGCTGGAAGAACGTGTTGAGAAGGATCTACAGGAGCTGTCTGGTCGTGCGCGACGCTGGGAGTCGAGTTGCGGGGTATTGAGTGAGCACGACGTGCACATTGCCGGCACGGCTGTGAGCGAGCAGGATAGACTGAGCCTACTAGATGGACGACGGGTCAGCGTCGTGCTGGTTGTGTTTTGTGGTAGGAGGGACGTACCTCTCGAGACGTATGCTCTGACGTGTTCAGGCCGTATAGACACGGTGCTCGGCGCGTCCAGCGTGTGCAGCGTGATGGAAACAAAGGGAGGACACTTGCTGGATGCGTATGGATGCTCTGCGAGCGTTCGCAGCCTCCTTGACAGGCGGACGAGCGGGACGAAGTGCACGAAGTTGTATTCGATTGCGCGTACGTACTACATGCGGTGAACTGGATGAACATGTCCTTTGCTGTCCATACGGCGGTGTGAGCATGCATGCTGCGTGTGTGATGAGAGGCGGTCGGCGGTCGGGCGTTGCAGCAATTAAGCTCGCAGTTGCTCGCACTGCGCAGAGGAAGGTCGGCGTGTGTCCGCGTAGGGAGCTTCGGAATAGGAGACGCGTCAGAGTGGGTAGCCGAGGTAGTTACGGGGACGCGCAGGCAGGAGGTTCTGCGGACGTCAGGGAGACGACGCGACGGGAAGGCTGTTTGCTGTGGGTGGGTGCGCCGCGGAGTGCTGAGGCTGAGTGCAGGGCGATTTGCATGCGAGCAGCGGTGCGTGGGATCAAGCTGAAGCGCAGATCAGAGTGATGTCGCGGCGGGAGAACGGCCATCCCGGGCCCAGGCGGTCGTGCAGACGGCGCAAGACGAGGCGTGCGCGACGGTGCCCCGGGGGAGGCTGTCTATCGTGGACGACGTGGACATGGCGGAGAGCTGCAAGGAGGTCAAGCTCGTCGTGGAGGCCGTGACAGAGGAGTGCGGGGTACTGCTGGTGGCGGCAGGCGCTTGTGGGGCGGAGTGATGGGAAACCGCGATCGCACGGCGCGTGAGCAACTTGCACCTTGTCACAGCATACGCTTCCTTGCACTGAGACTCTCCCAGCGGAAACAAATAGTATTAGAATACAATGTGTCCTGCCCGACGCTCTCCTCCTCCCCCCCACCGTCACCCGCGGCCGACGCTCTCCGACGTACCGCGCCCCAGTTCGCGGTCGACGACGTCGCGACGCTAGCGAGTCCGTGCGTACCTGCGTACCTGCCGGAATCACAACCCGACATACCACCTGACCCCCTTCCCGACCTGGCGTCCTGCTTAAAGGCTCCGTCTCTGCCTAGCTGTCCGTCTCCACCTCCCCTCCATCCCTGCGTCGCGCCGGGAGCCCCATACCACCCATGTCCTCCGGCAGGAAGCCCCGCTATACCCTCTTCACCGTCGGCAGGAACAAGGCCAGCCCCGCGCGTAATGCAAGCATAAAACGCGCAAGTCTGCGTGCCAGTGTCATACGCACCGAAGCACCCAAACTCCACCTCGCCTTCGAAGACGCTGGGGAAGCAGATGCGAACGGGAGCGGATGCAAACAGCCTGCGAACGCTGCGCCCAGGTGAGTACGGCCCCGGATTATGTACCTTTGAGTTTGTCTTCTCCGTTGCTCCTTGCATCCGAGTTCTGGCCGTCCGGCGAACCGGTCTGCTTGGTTCCTCCCGTGCCTTTCAGCGGTCTGGGCAGACAGTCGCCGGCGTTGACGGAGCCGCTCTTCAAATCCGACTACACTTCTGGGGTGCTGGTGGACCCGCAGGGTTGGAGTCTGTCGGTTCTGATCGGCGTGTTGGACACAGGTGCACGGCCTGGAGTCGAACTTGCACAACCCAGGATGCTCGCGTGAGTCTTGATGGCTGCGTGCGTTGAAGGAGGGAGCAGCGACTCGGGTCTCAAGCTTGGCGTAAGATTACCTGACAGACGGACAAGGCAACAGACGTCGGGCCCCACGACCGGCGGACGCAGATTCCAGAGGCCAGGAAATGCACGGGACATCTTATGGAGGTCTCGTACACCTCCCACCTCCACCTCCTGCTCCTCCTGCTCCTCTTCTCTCTCTCTTTCCTTCTCTTTCTCAGCGCCCTCGACTACGAATGTCTTCTCATTTCTCGTGCATTTTCCGGCCCTGCAATCTGCATCCGCCTGTTGTGTCGGGGAGACATAAACCTTCGGGTCGTATATCCATGTCGCCGACCTCATACGCGCCTTGCCAAGGTCCTGTTATGCCATACTCGACGCCCTCTCCGCGTCCTTTGCCTGCGGGGTGGACAAGACGGAGACGGCACGCGGCTGGAAGGTACGTTGAAGGAGGCCGCGACGTTTCAGGCCGCGGCGTGAGATCACGCTGTTGACAGACAAGGCAGGAGATGTAGGCCGGTCAGATTTCTTTGCGGATTCGACATCTGGGAAGTCGCAGTTGAGCAGCTTGCGAAGTGCAGTCTCCTCGTCGCTTTGCTGGACCGCTCGAGCCGTTACGAGTTCTCGCGTAAGATCGACGTTTGCCGGACAGACTTCTCGGCGGTTCTGACATTGAGAAGTTGCACCTGGGAATCCCGTTCGAAATCTGGCCATCTGGCCAACCGGCCTTCTTGTTCCTTACATTTCCTGCGGGCTGGCCCATGACCGGACACCATGTGCTTCTGCTCCCACTCCCTGTTGCGCCTATAGTGCGTTCAGGGACATGCCCCAGAGCCCCCTCGTTTCTCCCATACACCATCTGCGCGTTTCTCGCCGCTAGTTCCCCGCATATAGTCACCTTCGCGCTCGTTACGTCTCTCTGAACCTCCCACTGACTGACTCGTATCCTACAGTCCGACAACACGTGATAGCTCGCGTGCACAACACCAGTCAAGTCCGGAAGATATGAAGGACGCGCCACTGCCCTCGCTCCCCGACGATGCTGCGCCGGCGAAGAAACCAAGGTTCGTCGCACAGTACTGCTTTCAGTGCATGGCCACATCCTAGCGCGTACTCCATCACCCCATTGCCGCGCTCGCTTCCTCGTGATGCGAGATCGCACATCAATGCGCACACACTACCCCAGAATGCTTATTTACTGTGAGAGAGCTGAGTACTGAGTGCTCATATATGCTGCAAACAGTGAACTCGCATTCCGCCCTCCTCCACCTTCCGACGCTCGCCCACCACGACCACCACCGACGACAAGCATGCCCGAAACAGCGCGCCGGCCTCCGCACCATAGGTATGTGGTTTGGATTCAGTCTGGCACCCGCTGCCAAACTAGAGTTTGTTTCCGCGGGCTCGATCTCTTTTCCGACCCGATCACCTCGTCATGGCGCGACAATATAACGATCCTGCTCTGCGATACACAAAGGCATTCACTGACATGCACGTTCTCTCCACAGCACAACCATGCCTCAAGCAAGACCACCACCACCACAGGGCAACTTCTTCAGGCGACTCACGACCAAGCTTCGCTCATCGTCTTCAACACAGAATCCCTCGCAATCCGCGCCCAACCGCAAGGGCACCATTCTCCGCATCCCCAAAGCACCTCCCCCAGCACCTCCCCCGAATGACTTCACCTCGGCCGAGCAGCGGCAAGCTGCTCTCCGTGCGCGGGGACTGATCCCTGCGTCGACCAGTGCGCCGCGCCGGTTCCGCGACGCCGAGGGATTCATGATGCCCCTAAGCGAGCAAGAGGCAGAGATTGACAGGCGGTATGCGGTTGTGGTCCCACGCAGCTCGTCAGAAGAGGACGAGAGCGCGAGCGAGGCTCGCAGGATCAGGGAGGCTTGGCTTGCGAAACAGCATGGCGCTGCTCCTGCTAGCTCAGGTGAGCCCGCGGATGCGAGCGCGAACGGAGACGCGGACGCTAGTGGCGAGGGGTCCCCGCGCAAGAGCGACGCGATGACGCGCGCGAGCAAGGACGGCTCAGTCGGCGACAAGAGCCCCATGCGCGCGACTTTCGTTCGCGCCGCGACGCTGTCTTCGAACACGGGCGAGATCAATATCGGTGGCGGAAGCGTGAGCCCCCCGCCGCCAAGAAGTCCCCTCAAAGCGACTGTCGAGGACTTCCATACCGCACCCAGCAATCCTGCGAAGGTCGGTGACGCTCTGAGCGGGCGACGATCCGGTTCTACAGATCGTCCACGGGCTGCATCCCCGCCTGGGCCCGCTCGCGTCCCCCCAAACTTCTCTGCCCCCGCTGAACATGCTCAAGAACCCAGCACGCCCTCAAGTCATTCCAGTACCGTCACTGAGAAAGTCTCGCGCTGGTTACGCACGTCGAGCGACACGCCCGCACCCACCGCCGCCTCTTCCTCCACCCCTAACACTAGCCCGCTCTCGGATTCGCCACGCCAGTCAGTTGAGCGAGACCATGACGAGGCGCCGACGCCGATCGCGTCGACCACCCCCACTGGGACCGTGCGCGTGCGCAAGGAGAAACCCCCGCCGATTGTCATCACCGGGCATCGGCCGCAAGACTCGCGTTCGCATCCGAAGGCGGCGCAGGTGATCGCGCTCACCATTGCAGCGCCTTCTGACTCCGAAGCGACCTCGTCCGAGGGCCGGCCCTCCATCGAAACGCGCGGGCGCGGGGGCAGCACGGGCCCGCCGCGGCTTGCACACGATATCAGCACGTCCAGCAACGCGACGGGACTAACGAGCACTTCATCAGGCACGGTCGGAACAGGGACGACGGGTGGGCGCAGTCGGACGAGCACCCTCCCTGCGCTGTCGCCGACGCGGACAGTCTCGAGCTCGGGCGCGTCGTCGTCACTACCCACACCCACCACGACGTCGTGTGCGCGCGACGCGTCGATCTCTCGCGCGTCGACGAGCCAATCATCCGATGGTGGACACGAGACGCACGTACGGCCACGGCGCGGGACGACCGGCGAGCTGAATACGAACTTGAAGGCAAAGGGGAAGACGCCTGCGGGGGTCATCATGGAGGAGTATAGCGAGACGGATCCGTCCTCTGAAGGTGGCGATGGCGACTTTGTCACGAAGCCGGCCCCTCTGTCGCAACCGACGAGGCAGGACGGTGTTGCCGTGCCTCGGCCGCGGCCCCAGCCTCAGGTGAATGGGAATGGGCGTTTACAGGTGCTGGAGGCGCAGACGAAGGCGAACAATCGGAAATCCTTCAGCTTGTTTGGCAAGAAGTCGTTCGACGTGAGTCTATCTCTCATAGTCTGTTTGCTTGCACACTCTTCACCGGCCGTCGGTCAGTGCGGGCTTAGCCCGTTCGCCTTCCACGTCTATGTGAGCTCTGAGCTTATGCTGACGTGCCTTTGATTTTCGTCCTACAGTCCCAGATGCCGCGCGACACCACTCGCACGTCGTCGTCGATGTCGAACCTCCGCCGCGCGTTCACGTCGTCGAAGCCGCGGCCCAAGTCCACGCTCGCGCTCTCCCCTGTCGCCGAACAGGGCCAGGGGGTGTCCGAGCTCGGCGTGACAGGGGGCCTGGGTATGAGGAAGAAGAAGTCGAAGATGTTTGACGCGGCGCACCTGCCGGCGTCCCCGACGTTCCCCCCGTCTGCGTTCCCCCCGCGTCAGTCGACGTCGTCGGTGTCGTCGGACGGGAAGACGACGGGCGTCGGGCTGCGGCCAAGGCAGGCGGTCGCTCCGACAATGCACAGTCGGGGGAGCATACTGCATCAAGCGCATTTTATTGAGGACGAGGAGAGCAGGAGACTGAGCGAGATGGCGTTCCTGACATGATATGGGGGAGCGGCGTCTGGTGCGTCGTGCTTCCTTCGTTCCTGCTTCTGATACCTACATACTTTCGGGATTGTTGTCGTATCTTCATCTCATCATTGCTCTGGATCATCGTGGTCGTTCCCGTTCGTTCTGGATTTTTTGGCGTCTGCATTCAACATCGGCCTCCTGCACGTTCATTCTTACGGTCCGTTTTCCATCTTGCATTGGCATCCCACGGGACCTTTCACGTCTTCGTTCGTAACCACGTAGTCAACACGTCTCATTCCGTACTTGAATAATCTGACCCGTCTGCATGTCACACTGCCCTCCATCCCACATTCTTCTCTTGTGGTATACCGCCCCGCTCACCCACCATAATGTATATTGCTATGTATTGCTCCTACAGCTGACCCACCCTCATTCATCCGCTCTCACTCCCCGGATTACCTGAATTACATACTCAACGAATACGCAACGGGACGACTCCGTACCCTACGCTCTTGCCTCAACAATAATTCGCATAACGCAATGTGTATGATGTGGGGTACCCCAGTATACCCTTCCTTCCTCCATATCGAGAAATGGACGCCAAGGACGTTGTGGTGCTTCTGAAGGTTTGGGATGAGCACTGATTCGAATGCCGCTCAACGAGGTAATGTCGTTCGTTGCCGGCAACGAGGCGGAGAACGTGTGTGTTTTGAAAGTAGAGGGAAGGTGAGATCAACGCTATAATGTGAATGCAAGCATATCGATACGTCTTTGTGTGGCCTGTGCGACTTGATGACGAGGTCGATGTGAAGCATACTGGACAGGCCAAGCCAAGCGGGCACGATAGTGGACGCATGGGCCAACAATTCGAACAAGATACTATACACGTACTATGAGGCTTGAAGCTACTTGCTGAACCCGTTCGCAGGACAGGGACTCTTGCTTAGCGCATATGCGCAGGTGGAAGGGCACTCCCTATCCTGTGGGACTATGAACACAACCAGCTCTGTCGATGGTCAGCATAGCGGCCAAGCAAGCATTAGCCTTCACACACCTCATTAAATGGCGCACTTCTAGCATATAACTATCCTACGTGTATCCAACCAGTCAGTCAGTCCATCGTACGTCGAGCCTCAGGCCTCAGGCTCCTTGACACGAGCACACCCCACACCCCACGCCACACAGCCTCACGCCGCTACCTTCCGCGCGTCCGACTCAACCTCGCATATCTCCTGCACGCCCTCCCGGAAGAACACAACGTTATACTCCACCAGCCCCCGCCGCGCCTGGAACACCCCCGTAGGGATGAGCGCAAGCAATGCCAGCTTCGGCGTGATCAGGTGGTACGTGAGCGTCGTGCCCGTACCAGCTGCTGTCGGGGCAAGTGACGCCGCAGCGCACGGGTAGAACAGCGGCTTCGCGCCGCCGGCCGGGGCGTGTCCGTTGCTATTGCCGTGCGCGTTGTGGTCCGACGGATGCGCCGTGGATGACGTGGTGGAGTGGGAGGTGTGTGGCGGGCGCGGGAGAGAGGCCGAGGGGAGCGGCTGGTGTGTGACTTGTGGGGACTGGTGTGCGGAAAGGGAGGCGGCGGTGGGCGAGGCGAGGGGAGACGCGAGACGAGGGTTAGAGTTGCTCATGGCCGTGGGTGGCGGATGGGGCTCGGGAGTCGCAGGCGCGGATGGGGGCGGAGAATCGGACGAGTCTACGGGGACTGTGCGCATTCGTGGAGGACTGGCTGATATTGATCTGGCATGTAGCGTATTAGCACCACCCTGAAACATTGCAGGGAGATTATGCACTTGTACAGAGGCCCGAAGGCGTTCAGTGTCTGCAGATAGTCGCTGCATAAGTTGTGAACTGGAGGATCCACAGGCGACGCATCCGTGGCGACGTATAACCTCGAGGATATGTCGAATAGGAACGCCTTGTTCGCTTGCGAGTTCTGCAGCGAGGTCGATATACGCATACACGGGGATACAAGTTCAGTACGCACTGTGCAGAACACGTTGAGAAGATCCTCCAGATAAGGGAGCGAGTCAATCAGCTTGTGCAGCACACGCGAGAATGCATCGTGCAGCGAGTGGTCGTATATGGACGTCAGCTGGAAGTTGATGGGTATGGTCTCGTACTCGACGCCGGCGTAGCTGAGGTCTGAGAGTACCCGCGCCTGGATATGCCGGAAGTTCTCTGGAAGGCGATGCGAGCAGGAATGACACATGAGGACTGCGCAGACAGGAGCTCGCGTAGGACCTACCGATCTTGTACTCATCTGTGAGCACATCCGCTTTGTGCACGAACACCTCGAGGTTCAGATTGGGATGCTCGTTATAAGCGGTGATGACGAAGTCGACGAGCTTTTGTATAGGCTGCTGGTAGAGGTCCTGCGATGAACGACACGCTGTCAGCATTATGTCTTGCCGCTAACTGGCATCCTTGGCAAACATCAGACAGTATCTTTCGTCTGTAGGCGTGAGAAGGTACACTGGCCGCAGCCAGAAGTCCTCTCCATGAGCCCACACGGACACTGAGATGAACAGGCGTAAAGGAACCGACGTGGTCTCCAGCACGCTAGACGATGGGGGGTGTGAACTTGTCCCTGCCGGAGACTCACCTGGATGTCTATGACAAAAATCACGGTCGAGAACTGGGCGAGGGGGGCGTCCAATGTCTCCAGGGTGACATCTCCAGGGTAATCCCATATCTCCAGAGGGATCACCGTGCTGAGAAGAGCAGCGAGATGTTGTCAAGGGGAGCGTGGACGACTTGTAGAAGTACAGACGCACTCGAAGAGGTGCCTGGTCGATTGTGTGGTAGTCTCGAGGTACAGGGTTTCCCGGGGGGATAGACCGTCGAAGAGGACTTGCTGGATGGACGTCTTGCCGCTCCTGCATGATGCTCGTAAGCAGTCGTCCTCAACGTTGGTATCGGGACATCGCACGGCGGTGTGCACGCGCACATGGCTGCTCTTCAGCGTACAGTTTGTGGCACGCACCTGCGCATCCCTAACAGGAGGATTTTCGTCCTCGCGACATCATCCGACTTCGCTCCGTTGGCTTGAGTAGGCTGTCCGGACGTTGTCGCTCGAGACATGGCAAGCCAGCGGGCCAGAGATAGCAGCTACCGAGACTGCACAGCGGTCGCCGTTGCCGTTGGCGGTGAGGTCGAGGTCGAGGAGGAGGAGGAGAACGAGCACGAGACCGGAACGCGTCCGAGACGCGCGCGAGAGGGCTGGGAACTGGGTGCAGCCGACGCACGTTCGTGCAGAAGCTCTTCCCCGTGGATGCATGTCCTGCAAGCCAATTTCCTCATAACCCTCGCTGATCACTCCGACTCCCACCGTCCACCACCATGAAGTTCGGCCGCAAAATCAGCGTACGCACCCCGCTGCCCCTTTGTCCGCCCTGGCTCACTCTCTCGCCTGCAGAACGACCTGTACAACGAATGGAGGCCCTTCTACCTCGACTACAACCTGCTCAAGCGCGAGCTGAAGGTGCGTTTGACTGGCACACGACCACTAATTGTGCGCGCTGGAACTGCCCCGCAGGCGCGGACGGTGTCTCGGAACTGGACGGATGAGGACGAGCGGGAGTTCACCCGGATGCTCGAGCGCGAGCTCGACAAGATCCACAATTTCCAGAAGACAAAGGTGTGCTATGCCCTCCGTGTCCGCTATCCTTCCTCTCATCGCCGGGCGCAAAGACGTTCGAACTGTCGCGGCGTATCAACGATGCGGAGAAGGCGGTCAAGCGCTTAGTCACCTCCGCCGAGTTCGCCAACGGACACGGCCAGCATCAGACGGAGCCCAGCGCGACAGATAGCGAAGCTCAGCAGCGGCGGGATGCAGTCACGCAGGACGCCGGCTCCGACGACGATGACGATATGGACGACGAGGACGATGACGCGCTCTCTGTCGATGCCCTGGAGGACCAGTTCATGCTACTCGAGGAGGAGGTTGCCACGCTCGTAGCGGATGTCCATGACCTGGCGCTGTACACGAAGCTGAATATCACTGGATTCATGAAGATATTGAAGGTGGGTCCGACGGCGCCGGTGCTTCCCTGTAACCGCAGAGCCGAAGCTGATACGAAGGATGCGCGTCGACCCGGTATAGAAACACGATGTACGCTGCACGTCCCTCGCTCTCATCCGTCCCCATCTCATATCTCCTCGCACAGAAACAAACAAACCGTCCTTTGAAGCCCACATTCATTCAAGACTTCCTCGAGAAGCGCCCTTTCTACAAGTACAACTGGGACAGTCTCATCGTCAAGCTCTCCAGGTTATATGACCTTGTGCGCACCCGCGGCCACCCTGTTCAAGGCGACGCCAGCGCTGGAGGCAACCAGAGCGCGTTTGTGCGCCAGACGACAAAGTACTGGGTGCGCATCAATAGTGACGTCATGATATATTGACCGGCGCACTGAAACATCAAATATGGCAGGTCCATCCAGACAACTTGGTACACCTCAAGCTCGCTATTTTGCGGCATCTACCGGTGCTCGTCTTCAATCCTGACAAGGAATTCGATCCTAAGGACGCGGGTATGTCTGTCTCGTTGCAATTGAGCTCGTGCTGTTCGAGCTGATGGCTGACTTTGTCACAGCAATTTCGTCGGTGTATTTCGACAACGAGGACCTCGAGCTGTACCTGGGCCGGCTGGAGAAGACGGAGGGAGCAGAGGCCATCCGTCTGCGGTGGTATGGAGATATGAACCAGAAAACCGTACGTCCGCAATATTGTTGCTGCACGCCGGTCGTGCGGTCGCCGCGACCGCGCAGATGAACACCCTTCGCCTGGCGGCATGACTTCACTGAAGCGACACATGACTGCATTCGGTGTTGCTAACCAACATCGCAGATCTTCGTCGAGCGTAAAACTCACCGCGAGGACTGGACTGGCGAGAAGTCGGTAAAGGCGCGTTTCCCTATCAAGGAGCACCTCGTCAATGCCTTCCTGCGCGGCGAGTACACGATGG